>VMBQ01002257.1:2316-102328 GCA_007657795.1 Dreissena rostriformis
GGGGGGGGCGGATGGTTCAAATAAAGAAGTGCTAATCGAGCTATTTCACTTAGAGCGGTAAAATATAATTGATTTCATGTTAATCAGAAATATCATACAAGAAATGCTATTATTATGGATATCAAACTGTGTGACTACATTTTCAAAGTTCTAACAATGTCCATTCTTGTTCATTAAGGATATATTTATCATGTTTGTATATTAAATATTTTTTTGAAGTTGCAAACAAAAGTTCATTGTTATTTAATCGTTTCTTCTTGCGGAAATCCAGGTTGGGCGGAAAGTGTCAATTAGCATGTGCGGACTGCACAGTACTTAGAAATTGCATTGTTTATATTGTGATTATATTGGTTAGTGTTTTAGTTATTGTTTTTTTGTTGTTTCACTATCATTGTTGTTGCTGTGCAGTCCACACAGGCTAATTTGGGACGACACTTTCTGCTTGTATTGTATTTTCTGTTTTAAATAAGTCTCTTCTTAGCGGAAATCCATTTTGGGCGGAAAGTGTCGACACTGATTAGCATGTGCGGACTGCACATACTTAGAAATTGCATTGTTTATATTGTGACTATATTGGTTAGTGTTTTGGTTATCACTTTTTGTTGTTTCATTATCATTGTTGTTCCTGTGCAGTCCGCACAGGCTAATTTTGGACGACACTTTCCGCTTGTATTGTATATTCTGTTTAAAAGAAGTTTCTTCTTGCGGAAAACCAGTTTGGGCGGAGAGTGTGTACTCTGATCGATTAGCATGCGCAGACTGCACAGTACTAAGAAATTGCATTGTTTATATTGTGATCATATTGGCAAGTGTTTTTGTTTATTGCTATTTTGTTGTTTCACTATAATTGTTGTTGCTGTGCAGTCCGCACAGGCTTATTTGGGACGACACTTTCCGCTTGTATTGTATAATCTGTTTAAAGGAAGTCTCTTCTTATTGTTCCAATATTATTGTTGTTGCTGATAGAATTATGGAAAGGAAATTATTTTAAAGAAATTTGAATTGTTTATATTTTGATTATATTTGTTAAGTAACACAGACGTTTACATTACGTGCAAATAAATTAAATTTGTGAGGCCTTCATGTTTATTACTGCACGAACATATATATGTACATAAGTTAAATAAGCTTCCAGAGAATTTAATGAAGTTGAAACCCTGGTAACTGGTGTCCTTCGAACGTCTTAAAATGTCAAATATTAAGAAGTTACTCAACAGGTGTCACATTTATTACATTTGTATATTAAAATGACAGATTTCGCACCTTTTTCGAACGCGTTTTCCCAAAATAAAGGATAATCGGACAGATACTGTTACCTACCCCTGGTTTAACATGTATAACACTCCTTTCAAACGGCTTTTTGTTTATTCTTAAGCTTCTCATATCGTTCTTCAATTCTAACAAGTAAGCATGGCAAAATAAAACTTAGTTACGTGTCAAAATTATGATGGCTTAATTTTTTCCTAGGATGAGGATTAATTTATGGATGATAACTCACAAGGTACAATCCAATTCTTCAATGAGTTCGACACGTATAATGCTTTTATATTTCATCATTTAATATAAATAATGACCACCCTCGCGAAACCTTGACCTTATCTGTTTTCATTCTATATCTCTCTCTATATATATTGTCTTCGCTCTCAGCTGCCTTCCTACTTACGCATTTAATTTAAAGTAGAGTTTACTTGGTGTTCCAGGATGTTCACAATCACATGCAGGCGTGTTGTTTATTTTGCGAATGTTCAGACAGAATTTGTTCAAAGAATGTCAATATTTACTACTAGGGTTGCTTAAAAACATACAGTACACATATTTTCAAAAATCAATGTGAGACAGACTCCCAGTATAGTCGCAGTGTGTCAATGCCCCAGAGGAGATTTGCGATTAATGGGAAGAACAAGAAGGCTTCAAATATTTTAGGCATAGGCAGACATATGACCATGGGAACAGTATGTTCAAGGCACTGACATAATAATAATTATGTCATCTGTGTGGTCAGTTTCCAACAAGTGCGAGCCAGAAAACTGGGCCTACCCGAAATAAGTCGTTGCTGGCCTTTTTGTTCCATTACGTATTTGTCAGTGAAAAAATCAAACCTAATTTTAATATAAAAGTATTAAAGAAATCTAAAACAAATTATGCTGCAGTAAAGGACTAGGTTTATGCAAATCTTTCACAAAAGATGCAAATGTATTGCTCAATCAATTTAAAAAAGAATGGACTCATTAAAACCTTATATTATTTTTGTGTTGCAGTAGTTGTGTTTTTTTTAATGTAAAGGAATGGTAGAAAGTATGTCAAAATTCTTCCATCAGGGATAAAACTTTCTTATAATTCATACTAATAATGTTTATAATAAATGATTGTTAGTATGGTTATGATATAATACCTAAGTCCTAATCTGTTAATATCAGTATCTTTGATATAAATGTTATTCTAGTTTTATATTTATGACAGTGTATCAATTTTCATGCAGAGTTGTTTCTTGCTCTCACCATTACACCTCTGCAACGGGCTGAGCATCTATTAGAACAAGAACCGTGTTCAAACCGTACAAACATATTCAAAGTATATACAATTAGAAATTTAGGATAGAAAACATTAAAAAATGAAATACCACCACCCATGCTTGTAGGGAATCTTTGACCCCTTCATTTATGTCCAATCATTATCTGATCTACATGTAACAGGAAATTCCTCTCTTGAATTATTATTATCCCCCGCCAGAGGTGGAGACCTCTGGCGGGGGATAATAATAATTCAAGAGAGGAATTGTTTTGGCGTTGTCCGTCCGTCCGGCACTTTTGTGTCATTGAAACTTTGTATGAGTATATATATGGATAAGAGGATGATGCATGCCAAATTGCATTGTAAACCATCTGTTAATAACGGAGTTATGGCCCTTTGTATCTTGAAAAAATGCTTTTTTGTGCTTTTTTTGTGTCCGGAGCCATATCTTGGAAGTGCTTTGTGGGATTTCATTTAAACTTTGTATGAGTATATATATATATAAGAGGATGATGCGGGCTTAATGGCATTGTACGCCATTGGATAATGACGGAGTTGTGGCCCTTTGTATCTTGAAAAAATGCTTTTTTGTGTGCTTTTTTGTGTCCGGAGCCATATCTTGGAAGTGCTTTGGGGGATTTCATTTAAACTTGTATGAGTATATATATGGATAAGAGGATGATGCACGCCAAATGGCATTATACGCCATTGGATAATAACAGAGTTATGGCCCTTTGTATCTTGAAAAAATGCTTTTTTGAGTGTCAAATATAACACTTTTGTGTCCAGAAGCATATTAGCGGGGGATATAAATTCAATGAATTTGCTTGTGTTGTAATTGTACTGAACAGGTTTTGATATTAGCCAATGTATATTTTTAATCAGACCTGTTCACAGTCTGAGATCTTAAAACGATTTCTTTTCTTCTTATAAGATCCATGTTATTATATTGGTGTTTTAGTATATTGATATTTCATTTTTTGCATTCAAACAAAAATGACATTATTCAAAAAACAAATTAAATGAGAACATGATATTTACAGAGGAAAACCAAACCATTTACTATATTGGTAGATTTTAATACCAGTATTTAACACATGTTTTTAGGCATAACCTTTTAATTAGGATAATTTCAATAATTGAAAATACATGAACTTAAACCTGTAATGTGTTGCAGATTCACAGATGTGTGTTATGTGATGTTGTTGTGTTGTGTAAGATGGATCCTGTGAACAAATTTCTTCATTGAATTTGTAAAGAATACCACAGATAAAATATTATAGAATGTTAATAGTCTTCAAATTGCTCATTTTCTTCTAACATGCCCTTGTATTTCAAAAACGAATACTTTGCAGGCCAGAGGAAAGAGGACTAGGTTCAAATCCCAGCAGGGGGTTCAGAGGAGATGCATTTTGGTATGCATGTGTATCTGGAAAACACCTTTCCATGCGCATACATTTTTTAACCCCTGTGACCTTGAATTTGAGTTCAGCGTTCAGGTAAAGATATCTGCGACCGCTATTTGAAAATGGCTTAAAACTACGATGTCCCTTCAAATATTGTTTTCATATTTGGTATGCATGTGTATTTTGACAACACCTTTCCATGCGCATAAAATATTTGACCCCTGTGACCTTGAATTTGAGGTCAGCGCTCAGGTTTCGAAATCTGCGACCAAGATTCGAAAGAGGCTCATAACTACTGTGTCCCTTCAGATCGCTTTCATATTTGGTATGCATGTGTATCTTGACAAATTAACACCTTTCACCATTAATGTCCGGAAATAACAACAATCCTGTGGTTTTTCTTTCGGTTAGCTCTTCCGTGGGTTTTGCCTGCAATTACAGCAACTACTTGCAACGACACTTAACTTAAACACTCACATGGGCATCGACTGTAAACCTTGTCAAGATGGCACGGTCACCCTCTGCAGGACACACTTCGAGGGGAAACACTCGTCCGCTGTCGTCGTCGGCTGCACACCACCGATCCTCCTAGGAATACCTACCTCACGCACAGGCTAATCCTCCAGGGCAAGACACTAAATCACAGGCTTATACTTACGTCACAGGCTCGATCACATACACAGGCTCACATCTTAAGTCTAATACATACCGGCACACACCTAGGCTCCTGGAAATACTCACCTCAGGAAACACGTCTGCACACGTCCGCGGACCGGTAAGCAAGAGAGCGTGGTCATCGCAGCGCCTTCCCGTCAAGCATCTGCCTCCATCCGATTGGCTCCACATCATGCAGCATGGTCCCGTCACATGAACATCTCGCAAGCCGGCTACCACTCTGCATGGGGGCGTGGCACCGGATGTCACTGGCACTACAATCCGAACAGTAGGGTAATATTTTCCTTAAACGCCCTATTGCTTGCGACCGTGCCATACTATTGCTGTACTCAGGTGGTGTAATTAAATCAAGTTGTTGCTTCTCTTTTTTTCTCTGTGTTTCATAACGGCGTTAATATTCCCTGTGTCTAGCTTTCTTTCAATTGAATTTGTTCTGTTTTAACCTATTTCGCTGCCTTTGATTGCGTTTCAAGACTGCACTTGGACACTTCGAAATTATTTTATTTCCTTTGGCTTTCTCATAATACTTTTTGTTTATTGCCCCTTTTCTTTGCTGTTGTTTTTCCTCTACAGTTGTTTATAACAGTCGAACGAATGTGTCAATTTTGATTCTTTGTGAGAAAGCGAACCTAAAACATATATTTAAAATGATAAATAGTTTGTATTTTCATTATTAAAGTTATCAGGCAACATGTAAAATAACATGATAAACGTTTGACGTCAAGAACATATAAGGTTTAAATGACGCCACTGGACATTTTTAAGGCATCAGAAAAAATGCATAATATTCTTATTGTTGTGTCGAACGCAATTAAATTTGCAATACATACTCTACGAAAAAAACGTTTTCCAGACATATGTTTATGTTGACGCAAGTTAAATTATACCTATAGCAATAATAACTGCAATAGTTATCTCTTTCAAATATCAAAATTTAAACATTAAACTGGACAAATTTAGGACAGTGTTTGATGTTAAACAAAAAAGTCGTGCGTCGCTCAATTCAAATGATATCTGTTTATGGAAATATATGAAAAAAACGTTTTTTTGTATGCAATTAGATTTAAAATACATATGAAAATGCCAATTTTATTGACACCTTAACGAAAGAAAAATGAAAAAAAGAAAGTTAAATTATGCAAATCTCAGGAATCTACCTTTGTTTTTCTTTCGCTCAATCCCGTTTGAATTTAACCGAAAAAGCACAAAACTGACGTCAGTTTGTTTTTGACGTCTGTTCTCTTTACAGACGTTATTTCGCGCCTAATAACTGTTCAGTTATACCGCTATAGCTGTTTTTTGTTTAACCGTGAAGATTTTGTGTTACATCTCATTTTCATTTTTCGGTAAAAAAACGTCGGAATATCTGTTTGATTATCATTTTTTTAATAAAATAAGAAAATATATATTATAAAATGCGGAATTCAACGACGATTTCAGAGATATAATGATATTTTTTCAGACACAAAGATTAAAAATGTGACGGATGAAATGCCAGAAACAAGTCGGCATTTTTTTCGAGTGTACCTCAGCTTTTGACGTAACGTCACCAGTACTGTCAGTACTTTGATTGACGATGCTGCGAAACGGCTCGTCTAAGTTATCATACCATGAAAAAAGCCTTACAATGGCGACCTATGTAAAAGACCGAGCCAGTCCGATTGAGATAGCTCGATTTTTCTACCGTACCCGGGAAATGCTAAATCAGTTGTTGTCGGCTATTTCTTTTATTAATTATATAGAGTGATCATAGAACATAATATTTTCACGAGTGGCGCAGCCACGAGTGAAAATATGTATTTTCTATGATCACGAGTGAATTAAAATCGATAATCCACCGAATCAAACGAATTTTCTTTTTATTTAATGTATTTTTCACAGTTTATATACATTGTCCAAGAATTTAACTAAAGAATGTTGCTGGGATAATGACGTCATTTCATCAAAAAAATGACGTCATTTCACAGAAACAATGAAAGTTATCGATAATTCTTACTGATAATTTTCATTGTTTGAAACATTGAAATTATCAGTTTTAATTCACTGATATTTCTCTATTAACCACCGGAAAGCATTAAATAAAATTATACAATCGAGTTTGACCCATTTGGCGCTGACGTCATTTCTGAGAAAAACCTTGAAGAAGTTGACGTACTGTTTTGCGCGATATTTTCTCGCAATTATTTTTCTAATCGGCATACCTCGCTGATTATCATTGACAAAGGTAAAGGAAGCTCGGCTATAAATAGGATAGCATATTCTGGGGAAAAGATTTAATAATATTTTGAAAACGTTAATTTTAAATCAGTTATATTAAATCCATTATATGTTTATAGATCAATGAAACAACTATGCAATTTCTTTATTGTATTTGACATTTGCCGTACTTCTGTAATTACCGGTAAATTGCGAATGAAAACGTGTATAATTCACGTTTAACGCGATCATGAGTGTAAAGAAAACGAATTATTTCAACCTTTCATTTGTAAACGTTATAACGAGTATGGTATATAAACCGCATATATAGCCGTGCGAGATCTATGACAGGTCGGGCTACAAAGACCTCGTGAAGAGGCCAGTAGGACCTGTCAATAAACTCTGATACAAACACACACCTCGAGATCTATGCAACTCGCTCTTATGCGTGCTATCTCATTGTGCATCTTTAGTAAACTTTTCAAACAGAAATTACAGAGCCACCATCAGTGCACACACTATGTTTGATTATTCATTCGTTTGTTGGATATTGTGTTTCGTACCCTAATTTTTCTTTCGTAACCAATTTTTTTTGCGTACCCAATTTTGGGCATAATTGTTGTACCCAAAATTTTCGTAGCCATTTTTTTCGTACCCAAAATTTTCGTACTCACATACACAATTGTTGTGATGTAGATACACTTAAATTGATCCTTTTATATCCATCCTCTTCAAAAGCATCGTCATACCAGTACTGTCAGACCTTCGATATTTAAATGCAAAGCATCTCACGGAATGGTATCCAGGTCAAGCATTAAGCCTATCAATTGAATATTTATTTTCGTATTTATGTGGTGATGTGGAATTTTCGCGAATTAAAAGACCGCACATACATATTGGCCAGTTGAATTCAAGTGATTTTAAATTACATATTTTGATTTTCGAAAAAAATTACCCGAACCATAGTTTAATTTTCATTAATTATGTAAACTTCAATAAAATGAGGAAAGTTGAATTTACGTTGACAACCATGCAATTATATTATATTATGATGTTTTTCAATTGACAAACCTATGATGTCGACCACAGTCACTTTACCAAATGTGGCGATTTTGTAATTGTAAAATAAATTGTGTATAAAAAAACAACACAGAATTGAAAACATACACAAATAAACAAAACTATGTTGCTTAAAGTGTGAAACGTCTGACGACGAATCGAACACATTAGTACTCACATTTGTATAGATTTTAAGTAACATTTTTTTCAGATTTTTTTTTTTTTGGTTCAAATTCGGATCCGGCTAAGGGATCCATTCCTAGTTGAAACAAGTATATATTTTCCTCAAAGGGGACCTACACATTCCCAATTGAAGGCTTTCATTTTGTATCTCAACATTAAGTTCATCTCCCATCACGCTATGCAAGTTGAACCTTAATAAATATATTATTGAAATAACAGTTATTCTCATTTTTTTTTAAGTATGTGTTAGCAAAATACAAAAAGCACTGTCTTCCAATTTACGTCAATACGACGCGATTTGTTTCCAATCCAAAGGGACCCGGCCTCATTCACATAATGGTGAAAAAAAACACTGTCAGTTGCCTCTACAGGAATTGCCAGTTTGCATCTTCAGCCTCGTTGACGATTTGTTTTAATGACGAAAGGCAACTCCTACAGAACTCGATATAAGGAAAGTGAAAATGGTCTATTTATATAAACAATGTCTTAAGATATCGACTTTTACTTTTACGTGGTGTTCTTTGAGATCCGTAACAACATACATATATTTAAATCATTCATCCACGACGCTCTGGTAAATGAGGGCCATGTGCTGGCGAGCTTGAATCGTGCTGCGCGTGTAAAGAAATATATGCGAATACTATTGACTTTCATTCACACAGATTTAACTTTCACCAATCGAATGAACAAATAGTATTGCTACTCTATTTGATCGCATTTGAATCAAATTATTCCTGTGCAATAAGACATTTGTAGGCTGCTCGATATTTAAGCAATCAATTTGAACTTGATATAAAAGCAATTAACTTGACCGCACGCCCATACACCAGTACAGCACGTAAAACACACGTTTAAAACACATGCATCAAATCAGAAACCCTTTCATGTTAAAACAAGAGATTTGTTTGTCAGAAACATAATGCCCCCTAACGCGCCGCTTAGATTGTTTTACCTTTGACCTTGAAGGATGACATTGACCTTGACCTTTCGCCACTCAAAATGTGCAGCTCCATGAGATACACATACATGCCAAATATCAAGTTGCTATCATCAATATTGCAAAAGTTATGACCAAGGTAACAGTTTTGGGACACATACAATGACAGACAGACACATACAATGACAGACAGACAGACAGGCCCAAAACAATATACCCCCGATCATTCGATCCGGGGGCATCAAACATATTCCGTCTATGTTTGCGAGTAACTGAACTACTAAAGACATGCAGCCCTCTGTAGCATACTGGAACTGGAACTAGCTTACAGTATTCGTGGATGGATTAAACCTGTTTTTATTGGTCATCAACCAGTGTCTAAATACAAATATAAATACAAATTTTATTTAAAGTCGGTTTGTACAGAACAGTATAACATAAGCGATGTATCGCTATTGACCGACATAGGTCAACAGAGCAGCGAATTCACCTATATATATTGAGCAAGCTGGAACGGATACCTCTTTAGTGACATTTTAATCGTGAATAACGTACTGTGTTAGATTTTGGCTTGGATATTTGTTCACTGTGCGTTTTCATTGATAAGAAGTACTGCAAACAAAAACAATAGCTGCATTGGCAAAGTATATTTTAAAGGCTTAAGATCATTACTGAAAGATGAACATCGTCAAAAATAGTGACACAAATCTGTTCTGTATGAAATTAGATAAATTATGAAATCAGCACTTTAATAATAATGATTATGTACTAATTAAACTAACGATGAGTGTCAGATCGCCCCCTATATTTTTGCTATATTTATGCCACACGCTGTACAAATATGTGTCCCATTTTATTTTAAAGCTTACCGTTTTACAAAATGTCCACCCTTTTTGTCACTTTTTCATTTGTTAATGTTCTTGTAAATATAGACACACCAAACATGAACACGTTTTACTTGCCTATTGACGAATTTACTTCCTTTACATTATTAATTGTTATAAGCTTCACATAATTTTTCAGGAACATACCTATGATATATGCTGGATGAATGCTTTAACAAAAGAATGTAATTGAGAACAGCACAGTTATGTCACGTTATACATTTTACAAAGTTTACCATACGACATTTTTACTGAAAAAGTTCACCTTGCCCGTGTTCAGCCCGGCACTTTTAGTATGGCTAAATACCTTAAAATTATAATTAAGTAAATTTTAACTAATTTACTAATTCGAAACACGTTTGTAAATGACACAATTAAATCCGGTCAAATATTTAACTGATTAAAAAAACTCAGTTATAGGATTCTATGCATATACATGTATTTTTTTTAATTTTATTTAAGACCACCATGAGTTAATTTGCAGATGTTTTTTCAATATGTTTGTTTATCAATAATTGTCCGTAGCCTAACGTTTTAGCCTGTATGATACAAAGTTGAAAGTATTTTTTAACGTGATTACGATAAGGTATCAAGAATATATACCTTTAAACATAACACTTACTTCGACATTGTTTGTATAAATTATCAAATAGTATATATGCGTTTCTAACAACTGTGTGAAGCAAAAAAACAGACAAGTCAGGTATTATACAAATGAATATGTATTTGGGTTTGGGGGATTCTGTAGGAGATACTGAATATGTTTCCCTCCTGATTTCAATTTCAGGCGCCGTACGTCTCATACGCCTGTCGATGTACTCCGTTGACTAAAAATCCGATGATCGATTGTTCGATTCCCGTATTGCCACATTATTTGTGTGGGATTTGGTAATGAGATTATTTCTGAAGCCATTATAAACCTTCTTCTGATTCAAGTTATGCGGGAAGCGGACAACGACAACGAGCGAGGCATGGTATTGTAATGGGGGGTTAGAGAGTTAAGGTAAGGGTTAGGATTTGGGTTAGGGGTCGGGTTTGGGTTAGGGTAAGCATTAACCCATACCTTAACCCTAACCCGACCCCTAACACTAACCATAACCTAACCATAACCCAGGGTTAACCCCCCTACACCATGCCTCGCTCGTTGTAATTGTCCTCTTCCCAAGTTATGCCGGATGTCAATAACTAGCATAAGTCCTTGCTCTGTAATCAAAGAAACCAAATACAAGTGTGAGTAGGTTAACTTAACGCAATAATATGACTGTAACATTTGAAAGAGAAAAAAAGCGCATCGATCACAATATTAATCATTATTCACGAAAACTATCTGACAATTATTTTAAAACGAATGTCAACGAATTCGTGTTTTATTGCCATTTTGATCGTAAACACTTACGATCAATTAAATGTACATGCCATGCGTTTATTTTGTATTCGATGTAAATTATGTTAGCGAAAAGATACATCAAAATGACAAAGTGTGAATCGTGCATAACATTATGTCGTCAAGCGCCATTCGGGTCCCCCCGGATTTCCTGTCCCGTCGGCGAATTAAAATCCTCCTGTGGAAAAAATATAAGATTGTATAAACGACCATAGCGCACAATTACTTTTTATGGGAATATTCAAATGTTTTAATGAAGATTAATGAGTGCAAACTATTTCTTTAAATATAATTATGTTTATACGTTGTACATAAAAATATATATTTTTTGTAATTTATGTGAAATAATTTTAACAAAATCCGGTTCTTATTAAACAGTTTGAATATATTAAATCACATTTTATTAAAAAAAAACTTATAATATATTTCAGAAAAGTGATATTTTGCCAAACTAAATGAGTTTTAATGAAATTTGACACTAGTAATGCCCTTACATAATTGGAAACGATATTTGACCCGTTACTCCGATGTGATTTGAGAAGTGATACAATCAATCATATTATCTAGTGATTTCAAACATGCACTATTATTTATGATCATCTGCAAGTTCTAGTGGGATGAATGCCAAAACAGATGGTTGGGGACGATTAACAGTGCATTTATAAACCACTGCTTTAATAAGCCCTAATAAACTGTACATCATTATTACTTAATTTTCCTTAAAATCCGTATCTTTTGCCGTTGTTTATTATTTTTTATGTTAAGTAATTTTGTTTCATGTGTTCAATTTTAAAGAGCAACTGTTCAACCGACCTATCAAGGGCGCTCCAATGCAGTACGACACGACACTGGTTTTAACCAAACACCCACCTTTAATATCATTCAGGAGCAGTTCATCTTCACTGCTAATTTATTGAAATAATTCATTTCACCATTTTACTGCCGGGTCGATTCATACCATTTCATATAGATAGGCTATCTTAACAAATGCATCAGTTCACATATAAAAATGATTACCAAACTGGGGTCCACCAAACTTCGGTTTCTTGATGGGTTTTGGTTTGAAGCCGGTCTTCTTGTTCATGAAAGGTCCGTGGTTGAATTTAGGAAGAACAATTGGCTTCTTCGGCGGGAACATTCCAGGAAAACCACCTGGCTGAAGATTGACAAAATTCTTCTTAGGTGGCATTGGCGGTGGAAAGAAGGGTTTCTTTTGGAAAATTGGTCGTTTTATTGGAATCATTGTTAGTGTCTTCGGAAATACAGGTGGTTTATTCAAAATCATGGGTGGCTTCTTTGGAAAAATTGGCAGTTTCCTAGGCAGCATTGGTGGTTTAATTGTGATAAATGGTGGTCTTTTGGGTATCATTAGGGGTTTCTTTGGATACATTGGCGGCCTCTTAGGGAACATCGGCTGTTTCTTTGGGAACATCGGAGGTTTCTTAGGGAAAATTAGTGGTCTTTTATGGATCATAGGTGGTTTCTTTTAGATCATCGGAGGCTTTTTGGGGAATATAGGCGGTTTATTTAGCATCATTGGAGGTTTCTTCGGCATTATCGGCGGTTTTATTTGGACCATCGGTGGTTTGAATGGAATCATCGATGGTTTCTTAGGGAGCATAGGTGGTCTCTTGTGGAACATTGGCGGTTTAATTGGAATCATTGGTGGTTTCTTTGGGATAACCGGTGGTTTCATTGGGATCATCGGTGGTTTTTTAGGGAAAATTGGCGGTTTCTTCGGGATCATTGGTGGTTTTTTAGGGAATATTGGTGGTTTCTTTGGGATCATTGGTGGTTTTTTAGGGAATATTGGCGGTCTGAATGGGATCACCGGTAGTTTCTTAGGGATCATCGGTGGTTTCATTGGGAACATCGGGGGCTTCTTCGGGATCATTGGTGGTTAAAATGGAATCATTGGTTTCTTTGAGATCACGGGCATCTTCTTGGGAGGAAAATTTGGCGGAAATGGCAGCTTCGGACGAAACTGATGTTTGTTAAGAACCATTGGTGGCTTTTTGGAAATACTTGAGGCTTTATAGGAAACATTGGTGGTTTAATCGGCAACATGGGAAGTTTCTTCGGAAACATTGGACGTATTTTCGGAATATGAGGAAGAGCCTTGGGAAACAACTGAGGTTACTTTGCGAGCATTGGTGGCTTTTTCGGAAACACCGGCTTCTTAAAGCCATGTTGTCCATGTCCATTTTCGAAAGGTAGAAACTGTCCTATTAAAGGTAAATGTAAAATGATTTAAGAAAGGTATAATTATACATGGATCAAATACACTCACCAAAACAGCATCAAGATTAAGGAAAAAAGACATTAATATTTGTTATAAACACCTTAAAAGATATTGGGACTGGAATGACTTAAAGTAGTCTATATAAGTTAAGTCATGCAGCATAAAACATTAGAACACACGAGTCGTACGCATTACGCGTTCCTTTTGCGCGCATGCTTATAAGTTACATTACATTTTGCATGTTATTTATTTAACAATATTGCATTTTTTATTACATCTTAAAGGTCATGTGGCTACCAAAAGTGAAGATTGTCGCTTGTAAAAGTATATATATACTTAAGTTTATAAGGGTATACAGCCCATTCTGACCTAGCGACCACCCGAGAATAACGGTCACCTGTTTATAATGGCTAACGGCCAGTACATTTCACTACCAAAGCCCTGTGTATATCGGTAACGAGTAAGTCGTTTCAAGGTGCGAAAAGTAAATCCTCAAATCAATCTGCGTTTTTGTCTCTTATCTCTTACGCCGCAAAAGTCATAATGTCATAGCAATGGCACTTAACAAAATCGATAGAACTTTATCTTTGATAAGGTTTCAATAATAGCAATTATATAGCGGATGTTGTTATGAGCTGGCAATGCAAGGATAAGTGATCGTCAAATGTGCCAAAACAGACATCGAATTTTTTTTTCATGTTAAACTCCTGTTCGATTTCCAGGGGAGAAGCTTATACCACATTTTATCGCTAAGTCCCTAAATCGAAAAAAAAACGAAATGTTTTTGTTGTTGTTTATATGGAAATGCAGTTTGTGTGATGTTAGCGTACATATAATTTTGTACAGGCGTTTGTTGTGTGTTTCAATAAGCAAGATACTGTTATGCCGTACATTCAGTTTATAATAGCGATTCGGACGTAACGTCAATGATAACTATTATTTAAAAACATCTTCCAATAAACATGAACTCTCGGATTTACTGAATAAACAAGATGCATGAGTAAACAACAATATCGTTGATAAACTCATAAGTTTATTAATAGGTATAAATTTAAATCAATTTATAAGATAAGAATGTGTATTTTTAAAAAGAAATAATTTATGAAATTATACTAAATTATCGGAAATCATCATTTGTTTAAATTATACTGTGTGCACACGACTGGATGGGGTAACGACCTAGCTAGAAATGTTACCAACTGACCAACCATCTAAAAATTGGTCACCTGAGAACAACGACCAGTGATCTACGTCGGCACTTTGGTCATGTCTATTGACTGACCGCTGATTTCAGGTTGGACTGTATAAGGAAACACGTTAACTAATGTTAGTGGTACGAAACAATCGTTTAATCACAATGTTTATCTGGATTTCTGAATTAAAAGCACGTATGTTTTAGTACACAATTCGGAAAATATATTACTTTACTTTGGTTTGCATGGATACTATTACATTGCCAATATCGCCGACAGCGAGTGTTTTGTTAATTGTTGTTTAATAATAAATCATGAAATTCCCTTAAGAATGTTCAAAAGAAACCACATCAAGCATGGTCTCTGCATGACAAATAACATTATGATCCGTGTCACTTAAACTGTACTTAAAAAGTTATTCGAGATTGTATTTCTGGGCAACCTTAACATCCGTCTTATTAGTCAATACTTCAGAATAAACGAATCACTGTTTGCGTTACAATAAGAATAGAACGCAAATATTTTGAAGCCATGTTTGCGCATCAAATATAAATGATAAATGTTTCTGAACTGAAAACAATCAACCTGTACGTAAGGCAACACCCACTTGCTCTTAAAATTACGTCTTTCGCTGTTCACGTACAACCAGCCACAGGTTTAAACGATGTCATTGCCATATATCACTTGTCGCTAGTCAACAATTAACAAATATATGGTATTTGAAATTTGAAAATATTTCTTTCCAATTACTTGACAACAGTTTTCGTGTCTTACACATTTTTATAGTGGTGCGTACATACTATTACCCTTATTGATACATAGTTTGCGTATTTCACAATCCATTTTAAACCAGAGCTATTTAAAGTTACAACGAAAGAAAACATTGCATTTTTGAATTTCGGATGCTCGATGTACAACAGTAATTTGACTATTAGGCACTGCAGAAAGAAACTCAAACAGCCAGCAAGAGAAACTAGCATGTGACCCAAGGCAAGAACAGCATAATGCAGCAGCGGCAACACACAAGCCCATACTAGTTGCAAACCATACTCGCAAACAGAAATGGCTGACTGGCTAGATGCCAGTCGAAATGACTGTCGACAATGCTCGTTATTGTGTAGCAAGCTGCAAATGACTGGCCATTGGCTTTGATATGTTCCAAGGGATTACCAACCGGTGAATATTTGTGGTAAATGTTTTTTTAAATGTCATGATGAATTATTAAGCTGTCTCTAGACAAACTGTTATTTGCCAAAATTGTCTTTTTAACTGTAAGTTACAGTTTAGACGAGACCTTTAACCTTTATGTATAAACTTGACCTTGAGGTAGAGAGAGATGGATGATACGCTTTACACCCAGTCTTCACATTAATTCAACATTTCAGGATGAATGATGAAGTCACACTCTGGACAAGCTGTTTTAAGGCCGACTTAGACCTTAATAGTTAGAAGACGATTGGCACATGCAACACGCTGTCTCTATATGGTGGTTATAGTATTTGTGGTTATTTAAACGTTGACTTTCAAGTGATACATTGATCGTGGAGGTAAGGAGACTGCTGGTGAACATTTGTGGTAAATTTAATATTTTAAAATTGCAAGATAAATGACGAAGTTACAGCCCAGACCCGCTCGGACCCGCGCACAAACACGCAAGTCCACAACCACATATACTCGAACATTGTTACTGATCGACAAAAATGAAATAATTGTCTTAGCTAAATATTGAGTGGTTTTCATAACTGTACCCGAACCTCACTCCTAGTATTGTACATAATTACCTGAGGCCCATTGTGTACCGGCCAGCAGTAGTAGGCACGCCCACACCGTTATACAACCCATGGCTGCGGTCTGAAAATGGCAACATATATTGATAGTATAATAATGTATGAACATGACCTGTTTATCATTATACAACACACATACAGTCCATGAGTATATGTGAAGCAGATCAAATCATATTCATGAATCATGCAGATAGTGTTACTTATTGTATTTAATGGACAAATGTCATTTATTCCTCAAATCGGTGGATGTGCTGTTTTCAAGTTATTCATTTTTAAGATGACACGAAAAGCACTTATCTTCATAAACATGTACAAATTATGTTTTTTTTTGGAAAGAATAAAATTGTTTGCCTCTAATTTAGTAAAATATTAATTTTTGATAATATGATTGATGCTGATTTTATGTTAGCGTTTTATTTTTACCATTTCCCCTAAATGAAGTGTTTAGTTTTTTAATCAAAATTAGTGTATATGTTTCTGTAAGGGCTATTCTTCACTTTATTTAAGAGAACACGTTTCGTCGCAGACACCTTAGTTTAGATATGAATAATTTTATTGCTTCACATATTTAGATAAATACACTTAACATTTTTATTTTCATTATATAAAAACGTTAGACAGGAACATTTAAAACAACGCTTTTTGTTATCTAGATCAATACATATAATACATTTACACAGTTATAGAAGGTTATTAATCATATAAATTAATTGCAAACATAAAAATGATCTCTCTATGTTATCAAAAACTCTCTAAAGCCCTACACATTTTTTCGTTATGAACATTTAATTTGAAATTAAATAGTGTTTATTTCTAATTAGTTATTACCAATATATTTATAATTTTGAAATTTGCTGTCTTTTTCAAACTTGCTGGATATTTTATATGATAATATTCGATCATCAATATAAACAACGATGTCTTTATTTGTCAAGTTTCAAGCTGTTTTAATTGGAACATTGACAACATGCCTTTGACCATTTACATACAAGTTAACAAAGTATAGTCAAAGTGCATCAGTGCAATATAAAAAACCATATACATGTTAATAAACATAAGTAACTATGAAAAGAGTTCAAACATAATTTGCAAAGGAAAATAAGCAGTAATTATGAACGCAACATGGATTAAAACAAAGAAAAAGTTTTTCTTGAGTAGTTAAACAATTTACTATCTACATACATATAATGTATATAACTATGCTCATTCATTTTGCCGTTTCAAGACGTCAATATTGACACAAATATGTGAGATGGACAAATTATATTTATTTAAAAACAAAGAACATTATAATTACCAAAAATGTTCCCCTCGCAATATTATTTTCCTTGCATATAATTATTTTGAGTTCAACATTACAGACAAGTACACACTTGTATTAAACATATTTATAATATTATTTCAGAATTATACGATATTTTAATTAGTTATATACACGTAAAACCCATTTACACATTTTTGTTAACGATGAAATCATATTTTAACACATTTAAAATAGTATTATGTTGAGAAGAACAATAAAAAACGTCACCTGTGCGCAACACAAAACACTCGCAGCTAATGACAATAATTACGATCGACCTAATTTATATTATCTGATGTGATGTTGTGGAAAACCAGAAGCAGACATCAATCAAATAATTTAACTTGTTTATCTTCGTTACCACATATCACTAAAAAAAACGCATTTCATGAATTAGCATATTTACACACGAACGCTATTGTCATTCGTTATAATATATCGAACGTGGGTTCACACTTCAAAATCGCGCATTATTAATTATGTGACAGACGTCAGTAATATAATATTTTATTGCGCAAAAGCGGTTAGAAGAGGTTGACGTTCGGGAAAGTCCCAATGTAACCCTGTTTAACCATGAATAAATAAGAAGTCATATTTTTTGGCATATACATTATATAAATCGATCATAACCATACTGTAGTGTTTCGTTTCAAATTAAAGCCATGACTGGACCATGTGGACATGTACCCCAATGGTGTTGAAAGAAGTGCTTTTTTTCAAATACCGATAGTTTTTTGCGATACTTAGTGAGAAGCACGCTAAGACAAAAATTATTTAGCATTATCATAACAACTGTAACAAGCATATGGAGCGTGGCGTTTTTTTGTGCTTTTTTATATGTATTTTATTCATTCAAAAAATAAATTAAAAGTTGTTAATATAGGGACATGCTATTTATGTTATTTTGAATCATAACAACTGTAGCAAGCATATGGAGCGTTTTTTTGCTTTTTTATGTCATTTATTCATCTGAGAAATAAATTAAAAGTTGTTGATAAAAGGGACATGCTATTTATTTTATTTCAAATCTTGTTAACAACCTTCTTGTTTTTTTTTATTGTGAAAAAGTTTAAATATAATATTTTATCAATGAATTAGATTGTACTTGATGTGCTTGGAAGTCGGTAAGACGCTGTGGTTAACCAGACTGTAACCATCTTGTCCAGAAAAATGAATAAATTAATGCAAAACATGCAATGTAATGACATGTCAGAGTCAAATGTAAATTACAAAATTTACAACAATAAAACATGATAAAGGGCACATTTATGATATAAAAAACATGACACATACATTTAAGAGTATATTTCTAATGAAGCGAACTCTGTAACGTGAACATAGTAGTTGAGTTTTAAAATTTAATATTTATGAGTATCAACGGTGCGATAACCTACATATCCTGCGATCTCATACATATAAGGCTTAATTTAGTCTGCAAGATAAAAACGCTATCGTGGTCACCCAATACTTGCCCTTATGCCAGTATGAAATATGGAGGTTTAACAGAATTAAAGAGATGTTGGAGTATGTTTATGCATCTAAACATTGAATGCCAAATATATTGTGAAGTATTTCAAATTCCCGAAAATAATTTGCAAAACGTACAGCAGTAAGGTTTACTGAAGTAACAACACAATCTAACATTAAAATCTCTAAATTCTCCAGTGAAATGATTGTGTAAAGATTCAATGGCTGCAATCTGTTTAAGAGTTCGTGTTGTTTGTTGTAATAATCGATTCATCTAATGAATAATTTAATGAAAATTCAAAAGAAAACGTCATATTAACAAGTAATCGTTCACAGTTGTTCTGTCACAATCCCAGCACTTCGTAGCTGGGAAATATAAGAGTCTGTCTGTTTACCCGTGTACGTTCGTCCGTCCAATGATATCTTAATGGACTCAAGTTTCCCTAAGAATCGCAATACATGGTACTTAATTAGAAGAATAAGAGGTTGAGTCGTGCATACTAACCAACAGACTTCTTTTAAACCAATTGATATAATTTATTGCAATGCGTTGAAACACATGTTTACCAAAATAATACGGTGCTCACAAAACTGGACGACTATCATGGCCCAAACGTTGAGCTAAAATTTCACAACGTCTTCTTTTATGTATTTTCCTGTCAAACCATTTTTTAAACATCGCGAATGAATGTGTTATTACTTCAAAACTTCAAAGTAAGACCATTATTACCAGGTGTAATAGAAGAGATTTTCGTCTGGGGGGGGGGGAGGGGTGATGAGACTGACAGTTTTCGACAGGTGACCGTTGTTCTCATATCACCGTTAAGTAAGGTTTGACTGTATATCGACAACCATCCTTGCAAACGTTTCATATATGGATGCTTTTTATAACTGCATGTTTATCGCTATGTAGTTTTGTCATCAAACACTTCAGGAACCAAGCACCGGATGACAAGACAATCTCAACAATAGATGATGGTGCGTTCCTAATAGTACATATAAACCTTTAACTATAGGTCATTGATTTTATTAATTATTATCTTATCGTTTAACGATGCCTTTATGTTTTTATTATGGTAATAATACTATAATATAGATGGTCACTGTAAAGAGAAACAACAACTAGGCGCGTTACAGAAAGATTGCTAAAACGACACAATTGGTGTGTTAATTTTAATTCAAAATATACGTTGAATTGTACACTAAAATTATAAAGGTTCATATTTTGGCCAATCAAATTCATCATTCCTATCTTAACGACCATCGACATGTTTAAGTTCTTTATCGGTGAACGTTTGATCGAATAAGTATGGATTCTTCGGGTTTGTCTGTTTAACCAATATGTTTTTATTTCATTTTCACTCTTGTTTTGTATTTCTGTGATTTATGTTTACATATATGGTCGCGCACATCTTATAATGAGAAACAAGCAACGAAATATCGCGCAACATCGCGTAATTGATGTGGGCGTGATGCAGACAGTGTGCGAAAAGGGCTTCGCGATCTTTGATCTTATTGAATTAAATAACTATATTTCACCAACACAAAGCAATATCAACGCCGTCTGTCTTAAAAAAAAATATATTTGTTTGTGTCGTTACTTCATCCACAGTAGATCAATTAAGATTTAAATTTAGAAGGTAATCATTTTCTAAACACATTAAAAGTTTAAATTACATGTCAAAGGTTATTGATAGTATGGTACCAACATGAACACATACAATAAATTAGAATGATAAACAAGTTCGAAGCGACAAAGCATGCCTGTGTGTCTGAACATTATGAACTGTTGGTTAATCTTACATTTTTGTTCACAATTTCCTCAATATATCATGTCCGAGAATAAATAAGATTGCGGTCTTGTGTAGTCATGTCATCATTTATATTTACGGTTTACACAATTTCGTATTGGATCCCATATTTTCGAAAATAAAAACTTACATATTTGTGTATTTTTAAATAATAATGATATTCTTCTACAAAAACGACTATTTCCATTTACAATTATTTGATTCAATGTGTTAGCGAGTGTTTTGTGGAATACGAGTAGTTGATTATGCGAAAAAAAGATTCTTTCGATGAGGCGATTTGTTTTAAATTCTGGAACTAAGCATCAAATATTCGGTGCGTGCATAGCTTTCGTAAATACACTACTTACGTTTCAGAACGTTAATATTTATTTGCAGCGTTTAATCAACGTAAATGGTGGACGAAGCCAATTATGAAAGCTTGCTGTGCAATTATATGTTATTCAGTACATTTATATTGAAATGTAGTTGTTATTATTACATGCAACTGAATCACTCATCGATTGGACCAATTCGGACCTTATGACAGCTCTTACGATCCGGTCACACAGTCTCTCCGTGTGAGGTTTTCCACGTCTACTCTACGTCCTGAGTTTGTAATAAATTTGAAAATTTGAAAATTACCACCATTCCAAGCATGCCATTCGTCGCGTGACTTTGGACTATTCTCTGTCGCATAGTTAAAAACTAAACTGGATGGTCAACATATAAAAACACAGAAACACCTTATAGCACCATTTGACCGCAATAATTAAAGTATTTAATCTCGAACTGTGGGCTTGTTATATAAAAACAGTAAAACTAATTTACACAAAGTATGCAACAACAGTACAAAGGCACGCAATACAATTCCATTGCAGTTGTGACTAGGTATTTGAAAAAAAAAGTTATATAAAACACATACAAATTTATATCTCTGTTCAGCAACCGCTGGCGGATGGTTTTCGGGTTCTTGACAGAAACAAATTGAATGAATTGTACATAATATAGAAAGTACTTTTATTATGTATTCTATTTTGGGAAAGTTTCAGTCGAGTTTCTTATAAGAATTGATGACTATTCCTACTCGCCCAGAGGTTGCTAATATATTTATTTATTTCGTCCAACGATCAATCAAGTCTTTTGTGTGAGTTTTGGCAAGGTATTATGACTTCCAACAACCAAACTTTCTTTAAACTCAAAGGGACACTTTCATACAAAATTGATGTAAATCCATGCTTCAGAACGTAGGAGTTTATATAAGTGCACTGTTCTGACATTAATAGCTCACCTGAGCACGAAGTGCTCATGTGACCTTTAGAAGTCACTCGTGCGGTCTTTGGCGTGGGGTGTGCGCAGTCAACGTTTAGCTTGTTTGCACACTGAAAGCTACATTTTTGCCCAATCTTGATGACACTTGGTAAGAATGTTAATATTGGCAATATTCGAATCTAGGTCATTTGATGTCGCAAACTAGGTCGCTATGTCAATTCAGAAAAACCTTGTTACAATAAAAGAAGCAACCTTATTTACTCAATCATGTTTAGACTTGGCCTATATGTTTATCTTCACAATATCTTGTTCGAAGCTGAGTGAAGTGTGTTCAAAATTAAGGTCATTAGATCAAAGCTTAAAACAACCGTGTTACCTCTCCTGAAGCCACATATATGTCTTCATCTTCAAAAATCGTTCAGAATATTTATCTTTACATATCTAGAACTTGGTCACATGCGTCCAACACAAAGGTAATCGGGAAAAATCTAGAAAAAATACACACAGCATATAAACATTCTAGCAGCCACATTTATGATACTAGCATAATGAAAAATGGTAAGAATGGTTATGCTCATAAAAATTAGGCCAGATTCGAGTCTATCCCATGTGTCCACACACTAAGTCAGTCACATCTAAGAATTACCTTTGTTTACCACCCTAGACGCACATTTATGACTGAATTTCGATAAACGTGGTCAGAATGTTTATCTTCACAATACATGAGCCAAGTTCAAATCGGGGAACGTACCTAAAAAGTTACCATGTCGATTATTTGAAAAACACTGTTACCTTTCAAGAGGCCACACTGAAACCCTGCCAATAAATAGACTTAGTCTGATTTTGGGTAACATGCGTCTACAACCGGGTCAAAAATCTAAGTGAAATGTCGTTAACAAGTCTAGAATAATCTCATCACCGCCTGTAGTCCGGTCTGGGACCAACTTCCTCCAGGCGTCGCGATTATGGGCGAGTGTCTCGAGCTTTCCTCACGTCCTGACCGTCTTCTTGGCATCTGCATTCAGGTCTCGGTGGGAGCTATTTTTAGGCCGCTCTCTCGTCTTCTTCCGTCGGGATTCCTAGGGAGAGATTGCCTTGCCTTAGTAGGTGCAGGCTTGCGAAGGGTGTGATCTGCCCATTCATTTCCAACGTTTCTGAAAGATGTCTTCTTCAACGGGCTGCAACTTTGTTTTTCTCCATTAGTCTTCCTTGGTAGTCTTGTCTAGCCAGCGGATTTGGAGGAACTTCATAAGGCAGGTGTTGATAAAGACCAGGATATTCTGTATGTAAGTTAATGTGGATCTCCATTCTATAGAGTGGTATTTGCTCCACGACTGTATTGAAGAGTCTTGTTTTCTATCATGTAAGAGTTTGTGTTGATACCTATCGCGCTTGTTCCGCCGACGTTCGTCAACTGATGGAAGACTGCCCGCGCTTTACTGTTACGGGTTCTGACGTCTGCATCCATTTCTTCATAGTTGTCGTGGATGCTGCCGCGATAGGTAAAGGTTCGTTACACTCCCAGCGCCTTTACTTGGACTGTGATGGGTTTGTCGTTCGGTACATTTTTTTTAACACCTTGCTCTTCCCTCTATTGATGGTAAAGCCCAGTTGAGCCGAATTGTCCGCAACGATATTGATCTTTTGCTACACCTTTTGTTGGCTTTGATAGAGATATGACAGATTGTTTTAGTAGTTGAGATCGTCCAACTGCTTCCTAGTGCCGACTTGATTTCGCTTCGCTTTTGGTCCGTCGAGATCGGGTCTATGGACAGCAGGAACAGAAAATGTGAGAGTGAGTAGCTTTGCCTCACTTCGGTTCTTACTTCGGTATGCTGTCTGCCGTGAACGATTCTGATTGCCATGACTTCATAACACTTCCTGATGATGTTGGTGATTTATTTATTGCACTTGGTAGTGTCTCAATAGTCTCAAGAGGGAGTGCCAGTAAACGATGTCAAACTCCTTCTAATAGTCGATCCATAATGATGCGCAGGGTTGTTATCTGATTCGTGCACGATATCTCCTTTCGGACGCTGGCATTTTGGTCACGGAGATGCAGGTCTACAACGTCTTTCGTTCGGATTAGCAAGAAGCGATAACCATCCATTTCTGGAATCGATAGCGTCATATCGGTAGCTTGATGAGGTAGTCCATTTTCCGATATCTTGTTAAAGATTAGGTAGAGTAACTCTATATTGTCTCGACGTCAGCCTTCAGCGCTTCTGTCGATGTGTTGTCAACTTCTGCAGACTGGCCGTTTTTTATTGCTTGATGGCGCTGCCGATGTATTCCTTCGTGGCTTCGCAGAGCCTAAATGGCAGGTTACCTGTAGCTGGCGGTATCTCTTATAGGTTCGCAGGAGATGGCCTGTTTAGTAGCTTCTGGAAGTGCTTGATCCACCTCTTCATAAACACTTGGTCATTTATAATTGCTATCACTCACACATTCTTGTCACGTAATCGCATCTCTGATTTTGCTTACTTTCCTGCTATTCTATTTTCTATTGGTGTACTGGTCCGTGGTTTTGTTCTAGCTAGTGTGCCGCCTCTTTTGAGCTCGTTGCCAGCATCTCTAGGTCACTTCGCTTGACGTTTCTTTTTGCGTCTGTGCTCTCTTCTCATGCTTTTGCATTTTCTGCTCTAGTTTTTCTTCTGTTATTGACACATGCTTTCTTTTACTCTTCTTTCTTCAACTCTCCTTAGCGTCTCTGCTGATATTTAATCCTTGTGGATGTTCAACAAAGGCACAGTACTTCTTGGCATTTTAAGTTAACTGCCTTTTTCACTTTCTGTTACTTCTGCTCAATTATCTCTTCTTCAAGAAACTACTCTAGGATCTTAAACTTGCTACAGAGAATGACCCTGAACTCTTCTAGCTTTCAGGTTTCCTTCCTGCGTAGTGGTGTTCTTACGCTGGCATTGGCTGAACCCCCTGATGGTCCAAATCAACTTCTGCTCCTCGCTTCACTCGAACATCGAAGAGAACGACGAACCATTCTGACGATGCACATCTGAACGATCTTGTTCTCCTTTGACAGGTCTTACGCCCCCAGGTTTCCTTGTGAATCCTTCTGTGGTGGAAAACACATCCTCTGATGACCAGGTTACTTGTGGCGCACAGGTCGGCGAATCAATCTTTTTGTTCATCTCACCTAGCCCGAGCTTTCATATGATCTTCTCATATCCTCGGTTTTCACTGACGATCTTGGCGTTGAAGGCTCATAGTATAATTATGATGGTTGACAAAGTTCGTGCTCTTCACTGCCGTTCGTCTGGGATTAGCACTAAATAATGTCCGTGTCGATTATATTCTTATTGTATGGAAGGAGGATGCCATGATCCGTGGTCCGGGCGCCTCCCTCACGATGAGCGCTCTCTTTGCCGACTTGGAAAACATAAGGACTACCGGAACTCCCTGAGTGTGTACTGCATCCTCCTGCTCATGCCACGAGAACAGCAGTAACTTGCCGAAAATCAATCGCTTTTGCCAAGAAATCGTGAATTTCTTATTCCTATGGTGCTGTTGAACTTCCTCATCTCTGCTGCCACTTTCGCTGTCTGCCAGGTCTCATACATGATTCGGACATTCCATGAATCGATCCTGATGGAATTCTTGGTGGAGACAATATTCTTCGGCCGGACGGCTTCCATTTGACTCCGCGTCAAACGCCATCCAGTTGGAGGTCCTTCATTCACTATCTGTTGATATGCTGTTTAGCGTTTCTGTAGCTAGAACGTTTTTCACAGGGTACGGTAGCTAGCCATATGCCCAACCCTACTCCATTTTAGTTGGGCCTGCGACCTTCTTTGGTGGAGTATCTCTAGAATAAAGGCCACGTTCATGACTCAATATTGAAGAAAGTTGGAATATTTATCTTGAAATATGCCAAGTTCAACCATGATCAAGTTTGCCCAAACATTAGGTAGAGTCAAATCTTAGTAAAACCATGTTATTACTCATTGTGTTATGTTTGTCTTGAGAATATCTAAGCCATGTCTTAATTTGAGTCAAACACTAGGTCACCATGTAAAGTCGTCGACAATTGGTGTATTTTGAACTCAGGGAAGCGCTTAAGACCAATCATGGCCCATATTGTATTTTAAGGGTTAACATGTTGTTATGTTAACTTGTCAATCAAAAGTCTGCAACATATGAAAGAAATGTTACATAGTTCACGGATTCCGCTGAATATCTCAATGACACGAAAAATACATTGATGATATTTGATCATTTAGTCAATATTTCAGACATGCAAGAATGTATCATGTGCGCCTGCTATGTCTTGTAATACATTGTGTCAGAAAGCATCTAAATATTGATCAGACATTATGAATTGTCAGAATTTGCTGACAGATGACGCAGTGTCTGCTCTCATAAAAAAATCATTTATGTCAGCATGTAACATGATTGCAAAAATATTATTATTATTTAGTACAAATGGCTTAATTATTGGGATATAAGTTCCCTGCAGCGTTTTTACTATTTATAGTTACCAATACGCATATAAAATTATATGGATTGTGAGAAATTCTCTAACAGAAGTATTAATTTCACCATTCATTCTTTCTTTACAACATAACATGTGATAGCATTGATGTTAAAGATATAATGCCCGAGTATTTCTGATTTTTATTACCAGGTTAAACTGGGTCAAAGCTTACGTAGTGATCACAGTTGGTTAGCGTGTGGCTATGATATTAATTAGTGAAAACATCATTTTGAATGATAAATAATCATATTATAACGAAAAATTAACTTTTATGAAAAAAAAAAATCACTATCAAAGATATATATATAACAAGGTATGCAACTCAAAATCACCCCAAAACGGGGTGCATCGCTTTGAACAGCCATATTTTCATCAATTGTGCAGCGATTTTCACGATCTTGGTCTTATTCAACGCAGAAATGAATTTCCGTTCTTGAAATGTATATGTCTTGCAATATTTTTACAAATTCTGGGTCATCTTTTAAGATATAACACGATACACAACTCGCATGACCCAGTTGACAATGATCATGCAGTCTTTATGAATGAAATCTCCAGTTGTAAAGACACACCTCCGCATTGGACCAATGAAATCACTCGTGTGTTTAAAATGTCAGTTAGTTGAAATTTATGTAAACAAAGGTTTCAAACGGCGCTGGACAGTTAGTCTTGATGCATAATGTAACGACAAGAACGGTAATAATGTTTATTCATACGTTTTATTGAATTATGGTATCGAGGTACATGAACTTTGTAGGGAAGAAGCCCTTTACTCCGTAAAGATTTCAGTCTTAAAAACTGCATGATCATTGTCAACTGGGTCATGCGAGTTATGTTTCGTGCTATTTCTTAAAAGTTGACCCATCATTTGTAAAAATATTGCAAGACATATACATTTCCAGAAAGAAAATTCATTTCTGCGTTGAATAAGACCGAGATCGTTAAAATCGCTGCACAATTGATGAAGATATGGCTGTTCAAATCAATGCACCCCGTTTTGGGGTGATTTTAAGTTGCATACCTTGTTATATATATATTTGATAGTAAATTTTATTTCTCAGCAAAGTTAATTTTTCGTTATAATATGATTATTTATCATTCAAAATGATGTTTTCACTAATTAATAGCAAAGCCACACGCTAACCACCTGTGGTAGTGATGGCCTCTGAAATACATTATGATAACTTGGCACAAACATACGGCAGATGATGCAAGTCTAAATTGATCGTTGACAGTTTTTGAAACGGATAACCTCTAGATTTTCCGGTTCAGCATGATACAAAGCTATTGAGGGCTCTGCCTAAGGTTGGAAGGTCAGTGCCATGTTCAATTACTCCTCCTTTTTTCTTACCAGGTCGCCATTCCGTTATTGCGTTTTTATACTACCTGTCCATTAGGTTTGAACATCATACATTTTTTGAACCCCCCGAAACCCGTAGTTGTAGATATATAGATTTACAGAAATCTCTTTATTAATAGGTTGTTGGGATCGAGCAGAAAATCCGTTGAGCTCTGGTTCCCGTGTTACCAATAGAGCACGGATCCGCTCAAAGTATGAAGTCGTGTACATGCTGATAACATATTGACACCATAGCCACCATACCATGTCTTAACCATTTATCTGTCGGTTCGTTTAACGTCATAGCAAGTACTGTCGAGACAAGAAAGAAATAGTAAGTATGAGCTCAGACACTATTAAAGTAGACACACAAACAAGATGGTTCGGAAAATGGACAATGGAACATTCTGTTTGATCAGAAAGTGGCATAAAAATAAGCTAAATCTTGTTTTCTATCATGTACGTATTAACCTGAAATAATAATGACACGGGCATAATCACACATGTATCTTTAAAACAACACTTCCAATAACAGTTGGTTTGTGCAACCTTCATCCAAAAGGTCAGTGCCATGTTCAATTGCACTTCATCCAAAAACGTTAAACAAAGATCTTAGTTAACTGACGGATATGTAAACAATACATAAATATATTATACATTGGTAGTTATTTGATTTATAAATCATCTTATAACATGACTTACGTTCAAGGAGTGAAATAACGTAATGTTCAATTTTGTTTATTACACGGGTGTTATTTCACTAGTTATATAACTATGCAAATTAGCCGAATCACTTAAAAGATATTCATACGCGCTGTCAAAGACAAGGCATTTACAACCACAACTTGCTTACCCACAATGTACTTTTTTTTTTAATGCGGAGTGCAGCTTATAGTTACACCAAAGACCTATGAATATAGAAAGATAAGCGTCATCGGGTTATCGCGGATTTTCGCCCGGAGACGAGATTTCAGTCACGTGACCAATGGCTAGGTACAACAAATATTTCGTCTGCATCGAGATCGTCAGTAAGGTGTCGATTGATTCGCAAAATATTAACGGTTATCAACTCAAATGAACGCAACTTGCTGGTGTATTATGCCTTTGGTGGTACAGAACACTGCTTTATATAATAATATTAAATTCTAATTTGAAACAAATAAACTGTTACGTATTATTTAAATGAGAATTTATGCGGCATTATCACAAAACTTTGATTTGTCAATTAAAATAAATCACAACCCGAATTGTTTTATTTAGCAATTTATTCCGGCTCCAGTTTATACAACAGTTATTTCCGGTATTTAAAGGATGCCTTTGAAATACGGTAAAGTATTTAAATAAAGGAGCGATCAGAATCTTATGACAAACAATTAATAAAAGGTAGTATTAATTCGATGTTTGTTTTTATTGTAATTGCATTGTTTTAATTTTACTTATCAGAAGAGCCATTTAACTGTGATAATTTGAATATAGTTGTGAACAACATTTTCTTATTTTATAGGGCATCTATTTTTGGACTACTCTAATTGGATGTTTGTGTTCTTTGAACTCTTAATTGCCGCTAAATTCCAATCACGATTTTACCAATTATAATACTTTACCACCTAGAGAAGCAAGCACTTTATTCAAATAAAATTCTATGAGTTAATATTCGTTGATCACCTTATTAAAATTAATAATAGTATTAAATGAGCTGTGTGTTAAAACTAAATTATCCATTAATTTAATCGTTTTTAAGCACAAGGACTAATTCGTCAGGACTCAAATTCGCCGATTTCTGATTTTGAAAAAAAAATGCGTCGGTCATTTTCCGATTTGCTTGTAATACTTTTCTGCGGGGGGGCTCACTTTGGAGTCATTTGCACGAGGAGGGCCCTGTTTATGATATGCAAATAAACTAGTCATTATTTAGTACTTTGAATTTAGACAGAAATATCGCGGGCAATATGTGGCTTGACAGTGTCCACCACATGCGGATCTTTATCGGTATCTGCCTCGGATTAGCGGTATTGCAATTAACACATGTTGATAAGACACTGCTGTTTGTGACTTTGACACATTTATGACCCTTATTTTCAAACAGATAATCGACAATCTGTTATTTAATTAATACACGTGTCATTCACGCATAAAAGAATGGTTCAGAACTTGCGTTTTAATGTTAAAACCTGACGTTGTACTTAGCTCTGTATATTGATAGGTCTTTGTGAAAACGATAACGATGATTGCAATTATTTTACACAATTCGGCTTTAAAATGGCGTCTGCTCGATTGATGTCACGTGATATAGATCTCGGTTCCGCCGCTTGAATTTCCGATACTTTCTATTGGTCTGAATGGATGTTTCTTATCTTTGTATATTGATAGGTCTTTGGGAATATCAACCTCTTATGAAGAAATCCTCCATCTCAATCAATAGTAGTTTGTTCCATTGTAAATCAGGGTAAATCTATCCAACTTTGACAGTAACTTTCAACATCGTATTGATACTCTACGCTCGTTTAACCCCAATGGGTATTTCAATTTCAACAACAAAGCAATGGTTACACTCAACCAACTTTAAAAACGTTGTTTACATTATAAACGATAACTTCGCGAGGGGTCAGTGCCTTTTTCGTCTGAACTAGTAACCAAGATCACACGTTATATATGTTTCAGTTCACCTGAATGAATTTCAACTAATCAAGTGCAGTTATTTAACGTCACACAAAAACACGTTTAGCGTCATACAACGTCGACCTCATTTGAAAGCATTTCTGCTGACGACTTCACATTTATTTATTTAAAAAGAGAAAAATAATTGTATACATAACAATTAGTTTATTGCTTTTTTACTAGTTTTCGTAGTGTTTATTATAATCTGACAGATGGCGCCAAATGATAGTTTAACGTCTTTTCAAACCTTCAATTAAAGAGCGCAGACTGGTTTTACGTTAGTTAGATTCGTAAGAATACTTAATTCTGCGAACGTGTTTATGAAACGTTCGTAGGAATTGACGTAAGAACGTTCGTACGTAAAAATCGCGGAATTCTTACGAAAAACTTAAGAATTGTTTATGAAACGGGGCGTGTATACTTGGAAGGAAACAATGAACGTCATTTGATTTGTAGGTCAACAGGTCAAATGCCAATGTCGCTGCGGATTTGAACATTACATTCGTTTCGTAACGACATTAAGACAGCGCATTGTCCTTGCATAATATATATTGGTATGCTAGTTACTCGGGAGGAAAGGATCGAATATAAACTGTGTGGTCAACAGATCAAAGGTAAATGACCCACGGGCTTGTAAAATGACACCTCTTAGAACCATTTTGTTTCTTCATTAGAATGCATTAAACTACTTCCATCCCGGAGGAAAGGAAAAAGCCTATCGTTTTAAAAGTAAGTAAGAGGTTGAAGGTTTAGGAGCTTGTTACATGAAAATCATTTGTATATTATAACGCGAGAACGCTTAAATCTATGTTAATACCCATAAGTGTGCTAAATAGTCTTAAGTATTAAGGATCCTATCGATTTTGAGATCAACAGATCAAAGGTTAAGGTCACACCGTCATAAAATATTGAAAAATAAGTCGTGAAAAGTGAACATATGACGACATCGCTGCAAGCCGATCAGAGATATATGTTTAAATTAATATCTATAGTTTAAACATAACAATTCATTTTTCAAAAGCTACACATAAGTATGATGCTATTCCAATAACAGTCAGTTGTTGGAATATATAACAGAAATAATATAAATAATAAATGCTACCATTATGATATGCTATTATTGCATTGATATTCATGTTATCTTCAAACCACCGATTACAAAATGTTATACATAAATGTGACCATTGATCCACCAGATACGTTAATTACACATGATACATATTAAACTGTTTCCCATGTATATAGCAAATATATAAAACAAGAATTATTAGTAAAAAATAAAACAACAACAACAACACATTCCTTATTTTCAGTTTGATGAACTGGTAAACGAGATATTTCTGTCAAGTTTATAACACTGTTTTGTAGTTTTATTTTCATATGTGAGCATTTAGTATAAATGTTAATTGATAAACGAAATAGGGTTTTGATTAAATGAAAAACAGTAACACACGCACACTCACAGATCATATTGTGGTCATTTTTATGAAAACTCTTTCAGTTAAAAAATCTGATAATTTAATTCCGATAATGTTAGAATGACACACGCAATACAAGGTTAAAATATAAATATGCGTTCTTACTATCATTAAATATTTGTATCATACCGTAAAATGTATGAATGATTAATGTTTATTTCTTACTCGGGATCTTTCGGATGATTTTAGGATATTTCATTATTTATTCCGTACTCTGAATTTTACTCTTACTGATTTATTTAGTGTTATTTCTATTTCTGCGCTCAGCGTTAATTATTAAATATATTCCTTGCCTGGTTTGTTGATGAAATTAATTCAAAACCAACGATCTTGTCTAAGGTGATCCAAGTTTATTTTCTGCAATACAAGACAACTTTTGTAATCAAATATATATTAAAATAGTATACATATGCATATGCATATGCATGCACAGTTTATAAAAGTATCTTATGTAATATTTGTAATAAAACATTTCCACATTAATTTCCATTAACGTAAATAACAAACCATAATAAATATATATTTTAGTACCTGGTATATAATATGAGTCTGCGGTCTAGAAATTATAAATTAAACGTAAATGTTTTCATACCAAATAATCCTTTAGAATTAACAATATAATATAATCAATTATTATAATAAAATCCAAATACACTTGATATTATTTCTTAACTATAAATTGCCGCACTTAGTAAAATTATACAAACAACAAAATAAATATCCAAAATGAAGATTACTACATACCTGCAATACAAGACAACTTTGAACAGGCAAACATAACATTAAATAGCTGTATTTTGGAGGCTTTGATCGTGATAAATCGACAATCTCCGGAATATCCGTAAGATAGTTCGTTGGTGTATTATTAATAGGTTTTCCCTTTTATGGCAAGTTGTTTTAACCTTTTTCCTGGTTTACGTCATACTCAAGCACCATGACTTATATTATTGGTATTGGAAACAGGTGTTTATCTGACCTCATTACGTTTACAGTTCGTTAACCCCGACCGAATTTCTGTCTTTTACCTTTTAGCGAGAAATAGACTGTTTTTTTCCAAAAACATATTTACAGATTATTTGGTGGCTATCTGGGAATTGAGTTTTATTGTTTGTACTTGTAAACCATCTGTTATTCTCATATGATTGTGTTATTTACAAATTATTCTTATTATAAAATAAAATTAACAATAACTGATGCAAATATATATTAATGAATCCATGAAGTTAGTATTATGTTTTCTTAAGGGATTACATCTCCCCTCTCTCTACTTAATTAGAATTCCTATTCAAAAAAGATGGACCGCCTTAATTTTTTATTTTGCTTCAACTTTCCAAAAGGGTATTCGTAAACTTACATTTCACGATAGACAAACAATGTAAAATATGTAAACGATTTTTATCTAAATTGTTAACACTTAAGGTACTATCTATATAACTATGCAATCGTTACTCTATCAAAATGACAATACATGTAAAACCAAAACTTGATAATAACGATACACACTGACAAATTATTCATGTTTGAGAACACACGTCATGAGTATTATACAACATCAAAGCACAATATTCAGACTATAATATAAGAATCTTAACAATCCAAATATCAATCATGAAAACATACCAATTTGAAACATAAAGCTATCTTTCTATCATTCATACTAAATCTAAAAAAAAATGTCATGATGAGTTTTTTTTTATGAGTAATGGAGCGAAAAAAACAACAACAACAAATGATTCTATAAACATGAACATGTTGATGAGTGTCATCCCCCCCCCCCAAAAAAAAATGAAAACTAAAAATGACCTCATTCTTTTATTCACAATATGAATTAATCAAGATCCCAATTTTCTGTGGATGGTACTATAAAGTAATTTGATGGTTGATTATTAACGGTTGTTGTTTTCAGGCTTGTGTTGTCGCAAAATTTACATTTTTTTATTAAACCCATGTAATTGTAAGAATCTCCACATCGAGCTTGGAAGCCGCCATTGTTTACTTGGTGAAACTCAATGACGACAATGATTTGCGCTGCTGACTTGACTTGATAACCCGCGATGTTGACCACTTTTGGCGCTGCTGACCTGGTAACCTGCGATGACGACCATTATTTGCACCGCTGCCTTGGTATCCCGTGATGACGGCTATGGTTTTTACAATGGTTTTTACAACTGACTTGGAAACCCACGACGACGACCACGGTTTGCACAACTGATTAAGTATTCCGGGATAATGGCCATCGTTTGCGCTGCTGACTTGTTAACCTGCGATGACAAACATGGTTCGCGCGGCTGCCTTGGGAATCCTGCGATGCCGACTATGATTTTTGCTGCTCACTGAGTAAACAGCGATGACGACCATACTTAACGCAGCTGACTTGAAAACACTCGATGATGACTATTGATTGCCCTGATTACTTGGTAACTCGCAAAGACGACTATGGTTTGAGCTGCTAACCCTCGATGACGACAGTTGTTCGCGATGCTAACTTGGTAACCCATGATGACGACCGTGGTTTGCGGTGCTCTCTTAATAATCCGCAATGACCATTGTTTGCTGATTTGTTTTCCTGCGATCGTTGATTGCGCTGCTGACATGGTAGCCCGTGATGACGTCCATTGTTTGTTGACTTTCTAACCCACGCTTGCGACTATGGATTGCGCTGCTTTGGTGGTAACACGCTTTGACGACCATAGTTTATGAACTGGTAACCAGCAATGGCGACCATTTCTTGAACTGATGCTGTTTGCGCTGCTGACTGGGTAACAAGTGAGAACGGATATGGTGTGCGCGGATGACTAGGTAATCCGCAATGATGGCTATTTATGCTGACTTGTTAACCCGCAATGACGACGATGGTTTGTTTTGCTCAGTTGGAAAAAACGCGATGTAGACTTTTATTTGCTCTGCTAATTTGTTTTCGCGTCATGTAGACCATTGTTTTTCTGACTTGGTAAAGCGCAATTACTTCCATGGATTGAGATTATGGCTTGGAATGAAGCTGTCCTTTACTTATGCAATGCGCTAATAATATTAAGTATTTGTGTAGAAAAAAAAGCGCGTATGACACTTATTGGCGCTCTAAAATATGTTAAGGTTTATTTCGGTGCTAAGCACGCGAATAGCATTTTCTGACTCTCAAGAAAAGTATATTAAAAAACGAGCTATCGCGCCTCTTAAGTGACATATACATCTTCAATGAATACACTAGTACATGTTGGCTCCAAAGTGTACTTGAGGAACGTGTAATTGGTATGCACTATATTATTTAAAAAAAAGACCAATACCACTTCGTCGCTCCGAAGTAGGGTACTAACCTAACCAGATTCGAGTACAATCAACGATATAAGGTAGCAGTATGATATGAAAACGAAATTTCTCTTTTTCGTGTGTTATATAAGATATATAATTGTCGTAGCATATACTCACTCGTCATTATTTGCACAACAATCCCCCGCCTCTGAATCGAAAATATAATTTATAAATGAAAACAATTGTCAATTTACATGTTTAATAAATTATAGTATAAATACATATTAAAAACCCAACATAAACATATTACCAATACAACCGCAATTACTAGCCAGTGATCGTAGCGTTAAGAACTTACCATTGCTTGTTGGTGTTAATATAAAGTCGTGGTCAAGGAATTGACCGAACTGGAAGGCATGCAAGGTCAATTGCGGCGATGTGAGCTGCTGTGGACCCCTGTGGACTGCGTTGCTGATCTTCCGTGCAAACGGCAGTGGCTTTCCATCAATACCCTTCGACCGGTGGAGGTTCACACCGTCATTTGAGAGTCAAAGAATAAACGACGCAGTTAAAATAATGTGTTGGTGAATTAGTATAATATTATAGTTATAAAAGAGATTCAACGATAGCGTATAGTTGACAAGAAACTAGAAAATCCGGAAAGTGATTATTTAGAAAACCGGAAAGGAGCTTTCGAGTTTAATGAAAATAGGTAAAACACATGTTCGTTAAAATATAAAGTAATACGTTTTTTAAGTTGTGGGCCTTATTGAAACACACAGTATTATTATTAAAAAAGAAAACGTTAAACGCGTTAATGTAAATAAATATCAATGTATTTTAGCAAACTTCATAGTGCAAACGAGTTAATATGCCCACATATTATCTAATATAGTGTCAATGACTAGATCATTCGAAATAATATATCAAATGCTCGTTAAGTCAACAATCAACGATAAAATAATTTGCTTTTTAACTCACCATATGCTTCCTTAAGTAGACGCCGTTGGGCCGATCCTGCCATCCCCCATGAGGGGTTATTCAGATTGTTGCAGGTGCCATCAATGGACCGGAACTTGTCGTTAGCATTGCATTTGACTGTCGATGTTGGGCATAAAGGAAGGTCTTTCAGAAGACACTGGAATTCTTCGACCACACTCTCTTTTTCAAGTTCAGCCAAACTGAATCATTTTTTAAGGACACACGCTAAAATAACAACGCATGTCGTAAAATTGTAAATACAAAAGGCCATTAATAGATACTTTAAAACAGTATTGACATAATTTGAAATGATAAATACATCAGATCATATGATACACTGTGTACAGTGCTCAATTATCTCGATACCCTACTCATGTTTAAGAGAAAGGAATTGTCATCGTGTTTCTCTTCGCCGGGATTTACATTATGAGTCCATTGAGATCACTATTAATATGATCCTCCAACGTTCACATTTAAACATAATATAGGCTGTGTATATTAAACGCTACTTGAAACACCCATCAAACTTGATACACCTGTCTTGTAACGCAGCAGTTGAATTAACGTATAATGTAAAAGCGTCGTTGGTATACATAATAGGTCCAGGGCAATAAATGATATAAAACCAAGTTCACAATATTCGCAATTTGGTCAACATATTAGACACGGGGCCAGAAACGAGATAAAGATTAGGAGCTTAAATGTGTAGAGCAGCAGCCGTCTTAATTATTTATAAAGATAAACATAGAGTGTGCAAAAAGAATTTTCCAAAATCTGTATAAGGCATGACTCATTGGCCCAGGTTCTAAAGGTCATATTTTTACCTGATTTGTCATAAACGCTATGTGGCTGTTAACTTGATCTAAGCCGAACAGCGATACAGTGACCAATAACAGAGTATATAAGTTTGCATTTTGGTACGCTTATCGGACAAGGCTGAACATATGAACAAGATTTTAATCAGAAATGTGTGGAAAAGTAGCTATCCTATGTAGTTAGTAGAAATACTAGCGAGTTACAGCATACTTGCTTTCTAGCTTTTATGGTTACATGTTATAGAAATATAATTGCACAATTTTAGAAGTTTATTTTTTTTTCACAAATGTAATAAAATCATACATGTATATGAATGTACATGTACATCTTAAAAAATGGTAAAATGTGTTATATAATAAAAAAAAATTAAAATAAGGTAATTGAATACGAGATATGATACACTAAATCCTGTGGGTTTTCCTCCGTTCAGTCTTAATAGCCCTCTGTGTCGACGCTCTGATATAACGTTCGATATGAAAATACTAGAATCTATGCCAAATCAGTTTTAGATAATGAAGTTCAGTTGTACATGGATACATGACATTACAATTCCTTAAATAAGTCAATACGACATACTGTTTGCGGATTGCGCACAGAGGCCATCATGGTTGTCAGGTCCCTGTCGGCGGCGATGTCTGCGTCGGTGGGAAGACTACGTCGGTGGACGCTACGTAAAGAGTAACCAAATCCACTTGTGGAGTCGGCTGTTATACCGAAAACAATAACATAGTATTGATATACTAGATGCCTTTGGTCATTATGCCTATCCTGTCTTTAAAAATGAAATTAATAATATATTTGTTTTAGCCATTGTGACCTCAAATTAAATCTGGCGCCACTGGAAATGTATGCAATTTGTTATCTTAAACGATTGAGCTAAGCTTAAGTCTGCAAAAGCTTATAATTTCTTGCATCACGTCCATATTTGATTTTTAAGTATGACCTTGATCTTTGAGCTAGTGAAACACTATTAAGACTTGCAGCCGAATAGTGACAATTTGTTATGGCTGGTAATTTTAAAACTGTCAAATGAACAGTGAAGCTACAGTCTGCATATGCTGCTTTGAAAATGACCTTTAATTGCGATCTTTAGCTCTACATTTTAGCTAGAGATAAAGGTCTTAGCAAACACGGTGCTGGTTTATATTTTGAACATTTTGTAACATTGTTAAAGAGCGGCGACCAGCTCGACACTGCAAATATATCTCAGATACATATATAACATTTCTTTAGAATTGAGTTCTGAGAACGTGTACAGGGATGTTGAGGTAGTATAGCAAGATGCATATGAACTAGTAATCCAGAATGGAGTTCTTAAAACATAATCATGGGCGTTGGTCATGTTGGTTACGCAAGACAGATGGAGCTTCGAATGCGATTCTCCTTGACCAAATGAGAGCAGTGTCGGTTCTCCGAACAACCCACTAGTGTAATATTCTATTTATAATATAAATTGTTCTGAATATCACACTTATTTCTGTAAATTTAATTTTGTTGCGATCTATAAAAATTGAAAAATCAAGCCAACAGTAAGTTTTGACAGTGAAGTAGTATAACACGGAATAACAAAATGCTAGTAGCAATTAAGAATATGTAGAATACGTTATAAAGTTATGACCGACATTTTTTTTAATGGATGTTAACTTCATATATGTATTATCTTTACGGTATCTACTATACACGTAGAAATACTAGAGAAATAAACCGTAAAAACCATAAGACATTATACAAAATAATCTAACCCCATTTTCACGAGCGCTGCTAATAACAGCGTCCTGTACTTTCGAGGCAGGATTGGTGCGCACCCTCGTTGCAAACACCACACACACGAACAACCATACGGCTGCACTGAGCTTCTGTGGATAGAAATGGGGTATGTGTGTTTTTTTTTAAATTTAAACATCCGTTCAAACATCACTAGAAATATTGTCAATAGTTAATTGAACTAGCGATATCACACCGAAACTCATTCATGATATTTGCTTTGTTTGTATATCTTGAAAAATAATGGTAACATTAAATATGTTCTAGTTTTTAGTTAATACTTCAATATGTTGAGTTTTAACACATATCGTGTGCATTTAGCCCATATATTACACCAAACACAGGTTCAATTATATTCAACTCTGCAGTTTCTTCCTAAATTAGTCATATCTCGAGTGGTATAAGCTACAATCACACCGCATTCAAAACGCAAACGTTATTTCCGTGTCGGCACTTTGTTTGCATCAGTTGTGGACTGATGTCACATGCGTTAATATAGTGATCACGCACACAGCACCGATATATAAAGTTAAGGCTTTCCATTAATGGCAATTAAAACAAAGTGTATCATGCATAAGATTCTTAAATATATTTAATTATGCGTTAAATACATCGATGTTGTATTGTGTTTTAATGTTATTATTGAGTAAACTGCAAATGTTAATTGTTTTGCACAGTGTTTCACATTGGGAATACTTATTGCAGTATTATACGATGTGTAATTAAACTGTGTTTGCAATAAAACATAACAATTAGTAAATGGCAAACGTGCCGCTTTATGTAATAGATGGTGACCCAACTGAATTTTATTCCTTACTGTAAGACGCCACTTTACTCATCATCGTTTGGCATTATGAGTCCGACACAAAGAGGCGTGCTGGATTCACGATTAGGTAAACACCCATTGGATAAACATATTATTTCATTTGAAGGTGATTATTAAAACTGTATATATTTTATATTGGTTTTAACCGTAAGATACAATTTAGCAAAATAATGTTACGTCTAAATATACGTATGTTCTTTTACTTTCAGTATCAGGAGTGCAGGTCATACATGATCAACACATTAAAGTGTTTTCAATTAAACACCTTCTTATTTTTGTTTGTGTGACCACACCATGCTCAGAATGGAATTAGACAGGTCAGTAAGTTATTACCGTGAATTGTAGCGTTTTCATTACTATATTCAAGTGACGTTTTTGTAGTAGGCTAAATTAAATATGCAAAAAATGAACATCTATAAACATATATACGGTCGCAGAGCATCTTGTATTGTTCTGTCTCTAAAACTCACAGTTGTTGTTGGATAAATAAGTCTTTATTGACAGAGTTGTTTGTATATTATTTATTAAAACAGGCTGCTATTGATGCTGACATTTACGCTGTATACATAAATATGTTATATATCAGTAAAAATAGTTTGGACTAGTTAGAGATACAAACCAAGCAGTTCTTTAATTCAATTTATCTAAATAAAAACCACCATTCAAGTATATTTGTATAACAACAATGCTGAATTAAACAAACACTTAAAAAAAAACACACAAATGCTCAAACATTGGACCTATAAATTGCATCTGCTTGTTAGATAACAGATCTAAAGCATTTTTCCCATCTTCAAAAAAGTGATAATGTTTCTATAGAACTGAATGATGTAACGCACAGTTGTCATAAACATGCTATTCAAATGCAAATCACAAAACTGGATGGTAAGATAAAATGGTACACAGAAGAGACGGCTCTCAAAAGAGAATATAAACCCGTACAACTTCACAATACAAAATGTTTGCAATACTGTAAAGGATGTATTGTGGAAAAATCTGATGCATCATATGACATATTTACAGGATCGTTACACCGAGGAAAACCGAGTTGGAATATATTTAAATATTCATTTGATACATTGTTATAACGGACATTTAATTACCAAAACAGCTTAATAACAGTGTAATTTAAAGCAAACTGAAGTTTATAAAGTAAACATTATTGTCACTAGAAACCATAATACATCACCTGATTGAAGCGACTTTGAATAATCAAATCAAAGCTCAAGAGAACCAGTGGTTACCAAACACAGTTTCTTCCCTTTGCGATTTAAAATTAATGTTGTTAAAATTATAAGTATATCCTTGGATTTACTGTTTCAAGGACTTTCGAATATTTTACATTCACACTGGGGAAAATGGTCATCAGAAAATCGGATTTGGAATGGTACCGTTTTAATTTACCACAATTATGCAGCGCAAAAACGCTGAGGAGCACACACACTCGTCATGGTACTAAGGTTATACACACCATAAACATTGAGACTTAAAACAGCTGATGCGTGGGAAATGAATAGAAAATAGAGATTTTCAGTCAATTTAGCCCATACTCTCAGCCCAGTTGTCAATATGTGCAGTTGTTAACATGTCTTGTTTAATATACATGCCAAATAGAAATTGTGATCTCACATATCTTACCTCAAAGCGGCATGCTAAAGTAAATACGATACGTTTGAAACATTCACTTGATAATATGTGGTGTTTTCATGTTACAAGCTCCTGAGACCTTAAACTCTGACTGGTTAACTTCTTGCTTTGCTCATGCGTAATCAGCCTAATACATTGGATCATTGTCAGTGTCAAAGATGAGATGAGAACACGTAGTTTCGGGAACTATTTATTATAACTGAAAAAAACTTAAAATGAATAACGACAATAATACAACACTATTATAATCACCTTCACATTAAGGGAATTCAATATTGACAGTTTGAGAAACATCCACCGAAAAGTTAAAGAAGAAATGGGTCCACACATTTTCAGTGATAAAATATTATACAGTGGAAAAAAGGGCATGGTCATTGTTTAAACGACATATAAACACAATTTATTTTAATTTTGTGAACATCACAACCGTTTCTTCAAAGAAGCCAATGATATCGACACACATGCAACCAAGTTATTGGATAGCAAACGACACCATCCTACAAAGCACATGCAATACACTGTATATAGATACCATGTATAGAGAACATAGCATTAACTTATTGCGATTTTTCCTCCAATTGTTTGCAGAAAATATGTGTCGGGTATATTGTTCATTATGTTGATGGCACAGGCATACTTTAATGTGTACATAAGGATGAGAATTGCATAAGTTGCATAATAAAATAGGTCCCAGGTCAATAGGCGCATACACCTATACGCCTAATTGTGTGATGTTTTGGAGGATTGACATTCAGCAACCTACTTTCGTGGCTACACATAACGTCATATTGATATTCCAAATTTAAACACTCCATCAGCTCTTTGACAGCACTTTCAATATTAGTTATTTTTTTTTGCCCGGAGTGCATCACTTACAAGTACTTTGCCACACGTACTTTGCGTACTGAACAACTATATATAACACAATTTAGAAAAGCAATATACATGTAATATGTATTTCGAATTTATTCGGTCTCAAAATGCATTACAGAAAAGTTTTTTTTGTCTTGCTTCTGAGATTGATAGCCAAAATAACATAGTTTATGTAACACATGGTTAAGAGGATAAATTCTCTTAAATACCACTTTTGCAAATACACATCAACATTCATCATTCATATAAGCTGTATACAAATCGACTAGAAATTAGATATTAGATTTGGAACTTGAAATATATTAATATGTCATCATGCTTTAAATGACCCGCACGGCGCATTATGGGCTACTTAACACCAGTGTTCGACTAAAAGGAAACATGAAACATGTTATCCCTCATAAAAGGATTTGGGAACTCCCGTTGATCATATCATATAACATGTTTAACATAAACGAGAATACCTTGTCATAAAAATAAGTACTCGTTTACCGACTTTTGGCTAGGGAGTATTTCAATTGAATAATACAAATGTAGCATCGTATGTCACCAAATCTGCGTTATAAATAATTTGTCTATTACTACTATTACACGCTTGTCAGCAAATAAATCTAGGAATGGATGCTATTTAAGTCTGTAATGTGAGTATGATATAATAAAAAAAAAATGGTTTAAAACACGAGGACAGACGCCTGAAGAGAGTATACCACGCTCTCTCTTGATAATTTATTGTAATACATTCAACACTTGTAAACACTTATTATAAAATGACAATCCAGATTATGAGGCAAGATAGTAGGACAGAAAAATGCATTTAATACCCGTCTGTTTAAGTGTTATCATTATCAGGGTCGGATCAAGTAGACAGCGTACACATAATTAAAGTTTGGGTTACATCTATATATCGCATTATAAAGTGAATACCCAACTATTGTACATCTTTACCACGCAAATAGAAAAGGCGGATGCTGGTCTTTATATGATATGACATATCTCATTTAAAATTAAATGTCCATCTATTGTACAACGTAACAACGACTATGTAAATGACGCACGATCTTCGGTATAACATAAAGCGTTATAACAGGGACTCCACTCACCAAGTAATGAATATAAAATTGCTATTTTATGTCAGTTACTTTTATAAAAATAGTTTTTCGTTGTTTAAAACTGTTTTATGCATAGAAACAATAAAGTGTATTGCTCCACAAATGTCTAACAAGTTGCAGCGTCCCATGTTCAGTTCTAATAGTTTATTTGTAATAGTGAAAATTTGTGCAGCCATAACTTCAAAGACCTTTGAAAATTTTGAACGTCCTTGTTACTATTACTTGTTCTAAATGAGATTTTGGGAACCATCTTCAGCATCACAATATCAAGGTCAAGTTCACACATAGTGTTCAGAGGAACAATTCTTGCGGGAATAGGTTTGGTTCATGCCTAGAGAGAATTGATTCGATTTGAGAAGATATAGCATGTTTTCCGACAACTTATATTGAGGTTTGGATGAACTTACTGCTGCTTTTGAAACGAAAAATGGACATTCAATGGTAACATCATTCAAGTGGCTGATAACTTCAACTATTTAGGAACGGTGTTGAATTATACAGAACATTTTTAATTAAACCAGGAACATTTGGTTGGTAAAACCCATTAGGCAATTAATACATTATTGTATAATTGCAATGACTTTTACATCAGACCAAAACTATTTTGTCAATATATCAAATAATCTTTTGTATGTTCTATATTAAAAATTTGCTTCTGATGAACGGGTTTTCACAAAGTCAGATGCTATTGAATTTATTCATTTAAAATATATAGTGAATTATGTAGATATCCATTGTATGTAAACAGATTTGTTAAAATCCAAAAAAAAAATGTTTCAAATTCTTAACAATCATAATGCAAATAGTTTACAAAAAAGCTTTACACGCTTGTACTAAAGGTTATACAAATTGGGTCTTAAATGTCAAGAAAATGTTACATATTTTTGGATTTGGTTATGTAAAATCTAATCATTGTGTAAGTTAATTGTTTTATTAGCGAGTTTTTTCTGTAGACTTGTTGACAACTTTATACAATAATGGTATGGGAGTATGAATAATAATTATGTATTAGATATGTATAAAGTTTTCAAAACCTCTTTGGTATATGAAGAATATTAAGATTTACTTAGACGATTGCGCTTATTTTTTGTAAGATAAGGAGTCTCTGCACACCCGTTAACAATTCAAACTGAAAAAAAATGCTCGGAATAACATTCCACAAAAGAACCTTATTGTCTTTGCTTTAATGACTTTGATTTAGAAGATGAATACAATTGTATATGCATATATTCCGCTGTTTCACTAAGTTAAGAAATCAATATATTAGCCGGACATTGTATATCAACCCATCTGTATATAAATTCCACAAGTTACTAGTTTCATGTGACAAATAAGTAATTTATAATGTGTGTTAATGTATATAAGCAGCTTTTCTTAAAAGAAATACAATTCTTAATTATATTATTCTATTAACTTCAGTAACGCCTTGATAGAAATTACGTGTTCATAACATCGATTGTGTTTATTTGTATTTGCATTATTAAATGCATATTATGTGTTATTTAATGTTATGGTATTATGCCTAGTTACGTGACAGAGAATAATGTGTGTTTTCAGCATGAAGACGATGTACATTTGTATATGTCTTAATAAAATGTATATCTGTCTGTCTATATGTCTGTCTTTTGGAGACCCAATCTTTTTCATTGTTGATTTTTTTAATCAATTTATAACGATTGCTATCCGAGAACCTGAAGTTATATTGTATTGTATACAATTAATCGATAAAATCATCCACTAAAAGTCGTTTGCACTAGTTGTGTCATACATTTGTTTAAGTATTGTCTTAGGAAATCTTCCGAGAACATGCTAGCACTGTGTATTTGCACGTTATATTCACATATTCCTCTTGCATATGTATAAAAGTATTATTAACTGTAAATACCAAAGACATGAAAACTAAGGTTGAGTTATTGTTTGTTCGCAGCTAGGATCAATAAAATGTTCAATACAAACATGTTTTAGTATTTAAAAAACATCATTATATTAAACATATATATCGTTAGAATTAAGAAACATTCTAATTGTTTTCAACTGAAAACATTGAACAACTGCTTCATTTCGTTCGGCTTGATCCATAAATTGCATAATTAAAATAAATAAATAATTATACGCAAAAGCGCGGAAAAAAAACACGCTATAGTGTATGCCGTGAATTCTTATACAGTCAAATGATCGTATAGTATCGGTGCTAGTTAGAACACGTATTGCGGTTTTAAAAACGTCAAACAAAATTAACAAACATATTTAGATTTTAATTGTGCCCCAAACAGTTCATGAAAGCAAAATAATCAATTACTTTATTCTTGAACACCAAATTGTTCGGTCGCATTTGAAAATAACATCTGCATTTGGCTCGGATTGTAATTTCAACTGGTGTGATTTTAGCTCTAAATCAAAATTGCATTTAAAATCAGCTAGTGTGAACTGATTTCATCCGCCACACACTAATGGATACTGTTTTAAATAACAAAATTAGTAATTTCCCTAAGGGCAAGTTAAAACGCGTTTTGATCATGCAACTTATAACGTTATTAATAGCTATTGCATGTATATAATATTGGCATTGTATATATTAAGCATTTTGCATATTTCATAATATATAAAAAAAAGCACGTTGAAAGCCGTTGCAAATGCTCTCAGACTAAACTTATAATAATAAAACATTCTTACTTTGATGGTGTCCCCAATGTTCCAACCTTAAGAAGGTTCCAACGTCCTTTACTTTAAATCTTGCGTTATAACTTACAAGTTTAAATGTACCGGTTTATATAGGAAAAAGCGCCCTTCACCGACCCAGTCGTCTCAACCCTCTTTTTGGTATCCAAAATTAGTTTGCACGCTTCGGTGCCATCTGTGATTTACGTAAGAGTTAAAGAAGACACCTATATTTAGAATTATCCTTATTTATCTCTTAGACTACCCGGATTGAAGAGAAGTTGCCTATAAACATCGAGATGCGACCACATTCGTGAGTAATTATATTTTTCGAAAGTAGCTTCAAATCATAAATCATGTGTTAATATTGCACTGATATTTGACTCGCGAAACTATAAGAGGACGCGTGGTTTACGATTTGGGGTTTAATCTTTACTTCGCTTTTATTATTTCAACATATTATTTCTTAATGGCATTTACTTTTTCAAAAAGGCGTTCAAAAACCATAGATGGTATGGAGCGGATGCACAATTGGAGGCTTAAATGTTTTAGCTTTAATTTTGACCTTGATATTGAGTCATCGCAACCGAAATATGACTTCTGCAGATGATATCTAAGATTTAAATATATAATCCCAATTATATGAACATCATGCAAGACAGAATGCAGACACAACAAATGGAAGCTAAAATCCTTAAGTAGGTATAGAAGTTTTTGCCCGGGTACAACCTAAGTGAGGTCGAAATATTTTACCTTGATGAAAGACATTGACCTTGAACCAGCGTGATTCAGGAATGCATATGCCCGTCTTTTGTTCTAAAGGACCTGAATATTTTATAAAAGTTTAATGAAAATTGGTCAAACGTTTAACTTTATATGCACACACACTCACGCTCAAACATTCAAATTAGCGTGACGTTGACCATTAGCCACCTTGACCTTATCATGCATTCTTCAAATTTGCACAAGGACCTAAATATTTCAACAAAATTTAATGAAAGAAGAAATTGTGATGGATGAAAATTTAAGAACTATAATTGTTTACCTTGAATTATCACCTTGACTTTAAGCCGTAGCGAGTCATGTTTTTAGCACATTGCCTTGATGAGTTTTTAACTGAAAAGGGTTCATGCAAATCTTACAGGAATAATTACTTTTGAAAAAGGTAAACAATGTTCTTCTATTCAGAAAATACAGAATTATTATGTTCTGGTATTCTTCATAGAGTGTTTCAATAATGTAGAGATCCATACATTGTAAAGCACAATACTCAAGACACATGAAAGAATGCACAAGTAATGTCTATAACAGGATCCACTATTTTAACTACAATTTGACGCGCACTTATAAGAATATTCGTGGATTTTCCTTCTTCCTGAATACTTAGCTGTTTTCTAGAAAGGCCTTGGTGTATAAAACGACGTATGTGGCAAACAAAACGCTTATAATATATTAACCTATACTTTTAATAAGAATAAATAAATGTATAACACCCGTAATATAATTACATTTTTAACCACAATAACGTGAAACTGTGCATAATTATTTAACTCCAAGTCATTGAAAATACTGGGAATTCGAAATTTATCCTGTTTGGGTAAGACATCGGCAATACTTAAAATAAAAATAATCCTTATACTTCAAGACAAGATGTCATGGTAAACTGGGTATAAAAGAATCTTGCTTTTGTGCAAAATAAATGTATGAATAGCAAATGCCGCAGGTGGATGTATTGCGTCAGAAGAGGAATCCCGTGCATTGCATTATATTGCATATTTACGAAATGTAGTAATGGAGTTTGCGAATGTTTTTTGTTAAAAGGAAGGATTTGTTTTCAGCGCATACGCGCACGTAGGCGACGTAAAGTGCGATGTACCTTTGTCAATTTAATCGAGGTTTTGATCTTATCAGAGCATGTTAACGTGGCTTTATGTCATATTATATTGTTGCTGTTGCAAAGCATTTAACGTCTTAATTCTGTAAACAGTTTGTAATTTTATCCGCGAGATTACATTGCTACTAAGGGGGGGGGGGGCAAATCTATGTGACATTTCAGGCGTGACTAGGTTGATATCAGAAATTTACATTGACTAATCCTGTAAGATGAACTCTTTATTATGCAGTCTGTAAAAAAAACAAAAAAAAAACATTATGCCAAAGTTTTCACTAGGTGAAATATTAACGCTCTACAGATCATGTCTAGTTATGTTAAATCGATTCACATAGATCCATGTAGATGGCTTAGCTTCACGTGAGTCGATATGTAGCTGTGGATATGCCAGTGAATCACTGAGCGCTTGCATGCTTGACCTACTAGTAGTTATGGTTAGTCTTAACATTGAAGTGCATTCGTGTTGTACCAATGAGATCCGATATTATGCATGCACTTGTCTATATGTATACATTTTTTAAGGATGAATGATCCTTAATATCATTAATATTAATAATGGGAACCGCAAGATTTTTTGTTTAATTTTTATACACAACACCTAGAAAATGTTCAGGTTTAACAGAAGTTAAGTCGGCTAGGTACTTCCATCTATGAGAACATGTGAATCTACACAACGCATTTAGGCATTGCTCACCTTATTTAGTTAAACCTGTCTTAACCCAATAGAGTTCCGTGTGTTCGGTTTTTCGATGTGTTCAGCTTATCGCGATTTCGGCAGAATATTTTTTTCTTTTAATATCAACTGCCTTCTTACCATGTTTATTAGTAGACAAATCCAGCAAACACATTTCTGTAAGGTTCAGTATATGTCGGTGCCGTGCGTTTTTAAAATAATGTCATTGAATATTTGTTTCAGCAGCTATTCCGTTGGTGTGACATAGGTTGCATAGGCGAGCATGGAATGTTGTGCCGTCATAGCGCCAGTTTCTACATGATGGAAGTGGTATGCAGTATGGCATTTTAAGATGCTAGTGAACCAGCCGGATGAATTTGGATCCGTTAGGGCCCACACCAATGGTTTCTTTTACAACTTCTTTAGCTGCATCCTGTGTTGCTGATTTGTAGTTCAGCGTTCCGTGATTGCTTGATAATCCATTAGTATGTGCTTCATTTAAATATATTTTAAAATATGTTTGGTTTAAGAAGCTTTTTGCGAAATGTCTGCTCTTTCAACAGACGTCAGCCTCTTGGGTCACCATGTATTGATTACTAAGTAAAGCTATTTCGCTTTCTGTTCCTGTAATGAGTCTATTCCAAAAAGATCATGTTTTTTTAATGTTAATGGGTAACGACCTGATTTACCATAGTTGATTGGTGTGGATCGTCGGGCTTTAGTGATACATTTAAAAAAATACATTTTCTAGTATTTGTAGATGTTGATATCCACATGTTTATGAGCCGTAGGTAAGTACAAGTGTGACAGTATGATCAAAACCTTTAATAGCAAGGTTCCTTTAATTTGTCTCTCACCGATAATTTTTGTTAATACAATATTAATATTGAAGTGCCAATGTAAGAACACCTATTTGAGATAACATTGTTATCTGCAGACAATACAACCATAAGCCTGGGTCGATTTGTCCATATCCAACAGATCCATATAGAGGCAGGTTAGATTAAAGGTCATTGAGAAAAAGCGAAAACATGACTGCTCCAAAAAGTTCGTTTGTATGGGGATCAGGAAAAAAATGATTTGAGTGTCCCTTTTTTTCAATTTGTAACTCCAGCTAGGAAGACATATTTATGGGTATTTATGGGTGTTACACTATAAGGATAGTTCACCGTAAGTACGCTTAATTTATCGGCAGAGTAAACACGCAATTGTTCATGGGATATATATTTCGATCCAAGTATAAGGTCTTGGTCGAAGCCAGTTATTTTACAAAAAATTGATTCTGTGGATAGGCCTGAATATTTCTGTCTCAAACATGACTTGAATGTCTAACGAAAGTTAGCCTAAAGGTTGCTGTATATGTAATGAACACAATATTACTTTATCTATGTTTTATAAGAGATGTTTACATATCAACTGAAGTACTTTTCAGAAAACTATATCGTTATGCATGTCATATATTTAAAGTGACAAAACTGTTACACATATCAACGTATTTAACATCTTACTTTCCATTTACTTTCTGAAATGCGTTATCATACATCTACACATGATCCGAAAAAGATAGATGATCCTTCATGTGTAATTTGTTAGTTATCTTGTTTGACTTATATCAAACACAATTTAAGATCAACTTATAAACATGTGATCATGGTGAGGTTTTGTGATCATCTTTTGTCAGTCATATGTTGTCTGTCGTCAGCATTTGTCTCGTGAACTCTCAAGAGGCCACATATATTTCAAAAGTTCATGAAACTTCTTTTGAACATTTGGCCCAAATACTTATCAGCCGAGTTAGCTACTGGATCATATTGTTTCATAAACTTCGTAACTATAACACATTTAAGAGAAAGTTTGATAAAAATCTATAAATAACATGTGTTGACAAATAATTATAAACATCCCCTATTTTGTTTTTTTACAATAACTTATCCGATGTGTACAATCGAAAAACATGCCCGCCATTTCGTTTGACATTTTTACATTAGATATCATGATCTGCTTGAGCTGTTGTCATTTTATGTTTATAGTGGAACAGTGCAAATTCTCTTGACGTCACTATTTCCCAGTTATCATGAAACATGCTTTGCAAATTCATGTTTAAATTAGTTTATCTTAGCCGAGTCTAAAAAGGTCCTCGGTCCGGGATCGGGTTTTTAGAGGGGGAAAACTGTTTACTTATCCATTTGAACACTCAGTGCCCAGATCAGTTTAAGTCATTCTGAAGTGCCTTATTGCCTTTTGCGAACTTGTTATGAACAATAAGGCTTGTCCAAGGAATTGCAGTTTTATACCTTAATAGTAGCTACATATAAACAATGCACTCCAAACGACCGTTATAATTCGCGTAATTGTTTTGACCTTCACTCGGTTGCATTGACTCTTAGCTTATGTGATTGACATATGCGTTCTGACGATTTCCTAAATGAACTTTACTTTAAAACAAAAAGTTCAAATAATATAAGTGATATGGAGCTGATTCGGAAACGGTTGCTTACACTTTTAGCCATTTGACCTTGACATTTTGTAACATATAATGATATCATCTGCAGATTGTATCTATGATTTAAATATAAATGATATGTCTAATTTAATGAACAATTCAATGCATAAAGCGGATATATGACGGCTGAAATCCTTAAGGGGGCAAAAAGGTAAGTACCCGGGTACGACCAAATGAAGTGTTAATATTTGACATTGAAGCAAGACATTGACCTTGATCCAGCGTTTGTAAGGCATACTTTATGCCCGTCGTCTAAATGACCTGAATATTGGATACAAGTTTCATGAAAATCCGTCGGAGTATATATAAAAGTTGTCACACACAAGCAATTTAAAATATGTTATTAAGCGCGGCTTCGATATTTCGCTAGCTTGTCGTAATGACCTAATAATGCCTTTTGCACATTTCTATAAACATCTTAATAGTTCAACCGAATTTCATGACAGTGAATATGATATTTTGATTGTGACTATATAGGGGCTCAAATGAATCACCTTGAAGTATGACCTTTACCTTGAGATAAAGCAAGTCATGTCTGTTGCATATGGCCTTGTTGAATGTATCATTTGCTAATGTTTCATCAATTGCGTTAATGGGTATATAATGTATTGACCGATAATATGATAGAGGCTAAAAAGTTTGACCTGCAATTGTGACATTGACATTTAGACTTCGAGACTCGCTCATGCTACACATCGTCCCAAGATTTGGACAGGACATGAACGTGTTACGAACAGATTGACGAACGGTGTGCATTCCTATAATCCTGGAATAATAACATATTGAATTTAGAAACTTAAAACATATTATTTCTGAATTAAAATCCATAATTAGTATTTGCTTGTATTCTCCGTAAAGTCTTTACATAATTAATTAGTTAGTTAGTGTTAATATAAAAATATATATATAAACACTGTCCACATGATTGTCGAATTGATAGCGAAAATATGTACAATTTAAAGCGTAAGACTGAAGTCGTTCATAATTAATAAATACACAATATACATGCCGGGTTTCTAAAACGTCAAATATACATGAGTACCAGTAGTTAGAGTGAAGTGTTAGAAGAATATTGAGTCTATTCAGCATGTTTAATAAATAAGTTAGAATTGAAAGTCTTTTCTGCCTATTCAGTGAATGTAGCAGCTGGAGTGTTTATTATGCCTTTCCAGCCTATAACGTATTAAAGCAATCTATTACTTCTAAATGCATAAGATGAAAAAAAGCAATGATGTTTTAAACAATTCGCTGATTTGACTACGGATGGAATAAATTTCACATGGCTCAAATAATCACATAGATAGGTCGATGGGTCTAGTATGGTACATTTGTATTGTTCATGTCAATCGTCAATCGTCAAAATAAAGCCCTTCGTTTTGTTAAATTACCGTGTGTTCGTTTTAAAGTAATCAAATGTGGATTTAAAAAAAGTCTCCATATGGTTCAATTTAAGTTAAAGATCATACAATGAGAAAAACACATATTGACATACGTCTGTTTATAAGACGTTTTGCACGACTAAAATGTGTATGAATACAATACTATTTTCTTGCAATTATCGTACGTGGCATGGTATATCATCGGGTTGCTGTCGTTTACGTATGTGTGTGAGTTATATCAGTATAACCAAGATACTTGTATAAACATCCTTTCTGTACATATTAGTATTTAAGGAAAGCATTATGACCACAAACATGATAATTTACCAAATATACATTGTCAAATGCTCTAATGAGCGAACCAATTGGTATGATCGCGGTATCTTAGGCTTTTAAAGGACACTAAATGCTGATCTTATACCAACATTTGCCATAAACTATTGTATATTATTTAATTTCCACTAATATAAATATATTATCGCATCTGTATTTGAAGAAGGCTCCGTGAACAAGTTTGCAGCAACTAATACAGACATAATCTACATTTACACAATAGTTGCATTTGCAAATTAACAAGGCTATAGTTTTATTCACATAGATACAACAACAAATCGTAATTATTACGCACAGGCGAGAATACACATCTTATGGCTAAACCAGTATTCATAATTTTAACTACAAGTTGGACGCGCAGTTGTTATGCTATTCGTGGATTTTCTTTCTTCCTGAATAAGTATCTATTTTGTACGAAAGGCCTTGGTGTATAATACGACGTATTGCAAAAAAAAACGTTTACAATAGATGTACCTACATGTTTAATATTACAGAATGAATGAACAAATTAATTATAACACCTGTGTCATAGTTACATTTTAAACCACAATAACATGAAACTGTACATATTGTTTACACTGCTCATCCTGTGTGGGTTAGTCATTGGAAATACTGGGAATTCAAAATTTATACTGTTTGTGTAAGACATCAGCAATACTAGAAATTCGACATTTTCCTTAATCTTCAGGATTAGATTGCATGGTAAACTAAATTTAAATTCATCTTGCGTTTGTGCCAAGAAATTTATGGACAGCAAATGTCGTAGGGGCATATATTGCGTCAAACGGGTACTCCCGGGCGTTTCATCAGATTACTCAGCTATAATCAGTTTGTATGGGGTTTGCGACTGTTTTTTCAAGAAAGGGAGGATTTAAACAAGTTCAGCGCATACACGTACGTAGACCATGTTAAAACACGACGTATTTGTCAATTACATCGCAGCCTTGAGCTAGTCATTGTATTTTTACATCGGCTTATGTTATATGATATGGTTGCTTTGCATAGTATGCAAATTGTGAAAACTATAAATATTCATTTGATCCGCGAATGGCAGTATTACACTATTGCATTGTGTGTGTTTGTTTGTTGCATTATTATTATATTATCGTCACACTGCAGAAACATGGCTCCTCAAAAGGTACCTATTTGACAGGTTGTCAAATGCGTAGACACTACAAAAAGCCTATGTTTTCTCACGATAATTGTCTGCAGATGCGAAAACAGTGTACAGAGACTAGAAGACCTTCTTGAAGTGGCTCAATTAAATCATGGGACATCAAATAAACACAAATAGAAAATCTATACAAGCTCACATACCATATATACGAACATAATGTATGACTGTAGAAACAATGAAACAAGACCTTGACAATAATTGACCACTGGGCCATCATTTCAATCTTGTTTTGGGATGATTATACAATGTAATCAACTGAATACGCAACATCCGGGTATTGAGACTTAAACAGAGCAGTTTAAGGAAGTCATTGTTATTGTTTAGTATATATAACCTGTGAGAATCTCGGAGCGATCACAAGCTAGGACAAATACCATAATTTAAACACCCGTGCTAAGGGACCATTGTACACAGTGGCATACCAGATATTAAACCGCATCTGAGTTGAAACACTTACGGTCAATATTTATGTTTTGTTTTAAAATCCACAATATGACCGGGGTACATTAAGTTTCGACGGGCATATGTTATCCATGCTTTTTTTAAGATTTCTTTATAATTCTTACACGAATAAGCCATTTATAATGATTTGAGTACGACTGCTCTGCTTTTAAATAGCGTAAAATCCTTGGCGTTGATAGTGTACCCATGAGCATTATGGCAACCATCAAAGTAAATAACTAGTATACAACATTACGGTTTTCAACTATGTGTATGATATGTGACCGTTCAGGCGTTACCAGGCTGATTACAGGAATATACATTCAACAATCATTTGAGATGGCCTCTATATTATGTCACATGACAGCACTAAACATTTTTTGAGTTTCATTATACAGTATGTCAAAATCGGGTTTGAATCGATAAAATAATATTTAATTGATCATAAATACATGCAATAGGCGAAAATCATTGCAGCGTCGCGAGTTATGCAAATTATTTCTATATTTAGCTTTCGCTAAACATTCAATAAAAACACGTTTTCTAACGATTCTGCCCATTATATATTATAATAGTAACGTGCGAATCAATTCACTTGTGATGGTATAATGTTAAAGGGTTGCAACAGATTACACAAAATATAAACCGGTAAACCTTTTACTTTAACCGGTTATTAACAGGTAAACTGAACAACCTAAAAAAACTAAGAATGTTTGAGTAGACTGTGAACATTTCATATTGCTCGTACATGTACCCTCTTTAAAAAAAAATGTAATTTATGATCACTTGCGTTGATTACAAAAATGGCCCATCATACACAGTCTCTAACTTCTTCAAAATGTCTCAATACATTTAAACTTGTAATACATAATTGCAAGAGGAGGACATATTTTAGAATTACAGCAGTTACAATTTAATAGAAGGTACGAATTTAGTAAGAAAACAATGGGACAGACATGAATGAAAAACAATTGAAAATCCGATGGCAATAAAAACAAAAATTAAACACAACAGTACACTGTACTTTGATGAATATTGTTTGCAGTTAAAGGGGGGTAACTGTGGTAATTATGTATTCTACAAAAACACGAGTTGTATGTCACATATGCTTAAATAAATGAATATGGAAAAAATGAACACACAAAATAGAAATTGTTACATACATATACAATTAAATCACAGTAACGATTCGATTTAACATAACATTGGAAACAATGCCATAATGGCGATCAAATCATATGAATGAACATTATTAAATATTAATATAATAAAACAGACAAGTACATATAGCTACGATGCCTTGTATCATTTTCAATAAAGAAAGATGGAGTTTAGGAACAATATGTACAATACTTGGTGGATATATAACAATATGAATTTAATTGGAATTTCAAACACATTTCGCAAAGAGATTGCCAAAATAAAGCGGAAATGGCTCTTTTTTTACATGTTAGAGGAAAGCGTGCAAAAAGTGTTAGAGACAAAAATGACAATACATTTATGGTCACAAAGTGGATATTAAGTATGTATCTGTCTTAAAAGTGTTTAATTATTGATATAACCTTTGTTAGTATCAGTGTATAGCTGTACTCTAAATTAAAGAATATAATAATGTACCAGACACTGAACAATTCACTCGTTTATACAAATTAGATAGAAAAAATACACTTGTTAGACATTAAACCATAAGAGAGTACAACACTCCAAACTCGAACATGAAAATCGGAACAACACTATGTGTTCTTTATAAACAAAAAATTTAAAGTCTATTACAATTACCACTAGCCAAACCGGTCGGATGCGGGAAGTTTTCGGACAGGTCTTCTGGGTTTAGGAATGACCTGCCCAGACAGGGTAAGATTTGGATTTCTTTCAGAACTATACACATGGGAAGGAATATAACTCAATGGCGTGTCTACAGGATGATATGACTGCCAGTGACTGAAAATTTGGTTGGACTTACAGGACTAGGCTGCGAAACACAATAAGTAAACATGTATACAAGAGAATCAGGAATGGATGGGCTAACGATGCTGTTCATTGGGCCTTACTTTACAGCATTATGAGTGTTCCTACTCTGTGAAATCCTTCAAAGTGGTACACTTGAAAGTATACTCGATGTAAAGTCACTATTCAGATAAAGCTTTATTTACATTATGACATTGCTGGAAGTTTGCCATTCCTGTCCATGTTCTGGGGAAAAACAATGGTAACACCATGTTTCTCCACAGAGCTTGAAAAGGAAAGGTACCTCGTGGGTCTCTCTTTTTGTTCTAAACACACGCTGGACTTTATATGAGATGTTTAGAATTATGTCCATGCTCATTAATCAACCAATTTATTCCGACTTTGAAGATTGATTTTTCTAAACAGTGCACGGTCATTAAGGACGATCTTATGATTTTTAACGTAACTCACTCATAGCTTTCCTTTTTGTACTGCACTCAATTTGGCGAAACCACCTGTTACTGTGAATGTAAGGCGGCTCTTCCGTTTTACGATGCATGCAGAGAGCAATGTCTTACCTTTGTTTCCTGACTTTGACTTTTAGATATGGATACAATTACGTATCACCCAAACATATGGCAAATACCAAGTGGAGATGCTCGAGATGTATTAGCATTGTTTGTCTCTGCAACATAAAAGGTGTAGTCTTAAAAAATTGACTTTTTCTAATCGCATAGTTTAGCTCTCGTTTACGGCAGGCAGTTTTATGGCAAAAGGTAATACCCTTAATTAATTATATTGATAATAATTAATTTGATTGCTAAGTGTCAATTTCGTGTTACATTTAATTATAAATCATAACGTTTAAATACTTGAAAACGCAAAGAAAACACGTTATTTAAAATGTTAAAAATCCCATGGGATTTTTGTCTCCCATCTGCGATTATTGGAGAAAATAATCCCATGGGAAAAAGAAAAATCCCATGGGAGGACAAACTTTGCTCATAAATTCCATAGTGAAAAAAAAAACGAATTTTTAAAGCAAAAATAACCAATTATTAATCCAAAATAAGACTTCTATCGCATACTTTATCGCAAGGGTACTTAAGTTTGCGAAATTTTGGTTTCGCAAAGTTTTTCCGGTGGCCGTTTTAAACGTAATATATCAAAACGCATTACATATCCTCCTGCTATCGTGAATTAATTATACTGGAATTTCAAAAGTAGTTTTTGTTTCGGTAATGTTCTGGATTATGTGTAATCTTAAGTATTTTCTCGTAACACATTTAAACTGCGTGTTGAATACGCAGGTATAGTTCAAGGTTATATATTGTATTGTTTTCTGAATACCGTTCATATTTTTGTTGAATGTATCTATTACTTAATCTTTCAAAAGCCATTATATATAACTTGCTGAACACCAGTATATAACACGATTTCGTATAGATAGTAGATAATAGATAGTAATAGCTCGGCAACATTAAACTGACACTCGAAAACTCCATTAGCATGCATTATACGCTTACATTGTTTCCTATATTTGCATTCGGTATTCGCGTTATTCGTGCACGACTTAAATGAGGCCTTACCAGTATACTTAATGAGTTACGTTTTAATAAAGTTAAACCGCTTTAGGTACGGAAACTGATGGATTCTTCATAATATAGCACTATAATATCGCCATGCACAAAGGTCAGTGTCATTTTTGTATTGACGTGCTATAGAAGTGCGTGGGAATTTTAATCTTGGTATCTGGAGCGGTCTTTTATTCTAAAATGTTTTTTTTAAGCATATTCTCTGTCTCAACAAACAATCTATCGCGTTATGTTTAATAGATATCAGTGTTATGTAATAGCAGGATATTTGATCCGTGTGCCGATTACTAACAGTGTGACTAGTTTAACTAGTGTTTGTTTACATTTGGATATATCACATCGTTTGCAATTATAAGGAAACGAGTATTATACGGATCGAAATATGTAAAATACATGTCAAGATGAGTGCCTGAGCTGTATCTTGTGAATTTAAATACGAATTAGTAAATGTGTGAATATCTGGGTGTTTAATGCAATGTTATACTTCGTTTAAAATATTGAAGTAATTATATAATCATTTGTTAAACAGTCACATAAATATTGCAGTCAGTATCGTTCGTGAAAACAAGCTGTTTATAAACCGTTATAATTTACTTTTTGTTTAAATACGCATTAATGAATATGTATTTCTACCCACTAAGTTGTCCGTTAAAAGGTTTACCCAAAGCCAAACACGTTTAAACCGATGGTATTTGTCAGTTTTGGAAACTTAACACCACCACGTGGGGATTCAAAAGAACTGTCTCAAATGTCAAACTACGCCAACATCCCCTGCGGCTTTATAAAATGTGCACTGATTCAGGTCAGTGGATAAGATGAAATTCACTCTTAAAAAATAATACTCGTTACAAACATGTGTTGGCGAGAATTTCGAAGCGGATTTTTAATACTTGTTGGATTTTATACTTTAGTGACCGCTGATTATGATACTGATACTTGTCTCGTCTTTAAGGTAAGATTTTCACAAATGTGGTGTTTAAGCTCGATTGCTTGGTTGCTACAGTGTTTAAGTATTACAGTTTAAGTATACCAATGTATAAAGTGTCAAAATAATATCATTCTACTGCAGAGTGTAGTGTATTTATTTACATATATAAGCACATTACAAGCCAGCCTAGTGGGCTATATAATATGTCAAGCACAGTGATAAATATATCAAGTAGTGGAGGGTTAATAATTAATGTGAAGTCAAATCATAAACAATAGTTGAATATGACGTAAATCAAATGAAGTTTTTAAACAATTGCCCTGTACTTACGTTGTACTTATTAGTATATGACGTGGAGTAAATTGCTCTGCAAATAAACTATATTAAGGAATAATAATAAAAAAAAATAATATTAATTTAATGTTCCTTCAAAACAGTCGACCTTCTTTGATTCTGTCTACTACAAAGCCAAACTTGTCTAAATACACGAAACGTCATTATGATACTTAAGCATATCAACCGTCTAACAATAGCTCATGTGTTTATTGCATTGACCTGAAAATCAGGATGTTACTTCAACAATTGCTTCATCTCAAAATTAGTTATACCGAGCGGTAACTTTAAACAGCTATTTTTCGGGCAGGATCATTATAGAGAAACTCTATAAAAGGGACTGTAAACCACGAATGACGAAAAAAGAAAAGTTCTAAAATACCATATTTTTTACAATTATTAGTTTATATTGATTAAAATATCACGACTGGTATATTACATTACTTGAAAAAAGTTCATATTTTCAATATATTTGGTAATAAAATTTCGCGATCTGAAATCGGAAGTACATCGCGAAAATAGTTGACATAACGATATTCACACTATAAATAACGCAAGTAGATTGATCATTTTATATATAAATATATACAATTCAATACAATATATAAAATTCAATACGGATGCACAATTTGTATTCCTGGGTTTACCACTAACTGGTAGTAACCTGGTAGACATACCCAGTTAAAATAAATAAATATTTAAATAAAGTAAAAAAAAAAAAAAACTTGTTCAAGTAATGATATATACCAGTCGTGATATTTTAATCAATATAAACTAATAATTGTAAAAAATACGATATTTTAGAACTTTTCTTTTTTCGTCATTCGTGGTTCGCAGTCCCTTTAAAATAAAATATGTTATCATCAGATTTAATGATAGACATTAAGTCTGATCCCAACTGTTGGCAAAACGTTATTGACTATTGAAATATTATAATTCTCAGGTAATATGTCTATAAAAACCCTAATTTACCCATAATTGTTTATAAATCAGTATTGCTTACTCGCGTTATAAATCATGTAATTGTATAATATCATTAAATAAATATGTGCATGATTGAACTCATTAAGCAGTATGAGAAGGAGCATAATGTTGTATAAATGCTTGCATAAAACTAAATGTATTTGAAAGACGGTCTTAGTGAATTGTTATTTCTGTCGATACAGAAAATTTGCAGTGGGTGTAAGATATTAAGATTCGATATAAATTTAAAAAGATGTAGAAAATTGCTTCAGCAAAGTCTTCAATTGAAACAAGCAACTTGGTTTGCCTCGTTTACTTATACGTTGGGTGTTAAGTTATTTAAGCGCATTCTTTTTTTTATTATAACAGGCATTGTAAAGGTTTGCAATCTTAATTGAACTACACGTTTTGAAAAAATGTTATTTTGAAATGAAACATGATATCGTTCAAATACATTTCCGTTTTCTAGTGAAAAAAATTGTGATTATATCTGAAAATATAAAATCGACTTAAAACGTAGGAAATATATGAAGCGACCATGTACATTAGCGTCTGATTATTCACAATCAGTACATGCATTAGAAAAATTGCATACATTTTAAACAAAACAAACATAATTTTATGTATAGCCACGTTAACGATAAGACTATGATATGAACTCCGTTCTGCGAAAATGGGTATAAGGCCATAAGCGACCCGCGAAGCTCCCGACCAGGCTATGCTTTTGTGCTGTCTGGTAAGAAGCTACCATGTCCACAATAAAGTAACGCAATGATTCGTGGTCACACCTGAGTGTAATGATCTAGGAGCATGTCTGTACAATACATTATTTTGATAAAACCTTTAGCCGAGTGTCGCACGACGCGGCCCATACCATATAGTACATGCTCAAGACATGATATTTAAAATTACTAATACAAATAAGAACACCTAATTATCTGAAATGTTATCTATTTATATTATGGGCCTGTCTAATAACGAGGCTTTAGACGGACCGAATTAATACGTTTCGGATCTCTTATATATATATATTAATCCAATGTGACGGAATATACTAGCAACAATTAATCATAGATTCGTCTTTAAAAAAATAAAAGAATTCAATCTCAAAACTTATTAAGTTGAATGCGTTTTCACTTGTCCTGCTCAGATTAACATTTGCGAATTTTCAAATATTGTATGACTAATTTCAGTTACCGCTGAAATTGTAGCCATCTGCGATCGAACACGAATGTCGAATATTCTAATTTAATACAAGGTATATCAAATTGTGAACGGAAAATAATATAATTAATGAAGTTATGTAATCATAGATGTTGCTTTGTGGTTATAAGTTGTTCACTTGCATTGTAACTTAACATTTTTGTCACAAGTTTAAATATACTGGCTCAATCATTCGTAATGCATCGAGTAGATCATAAACATGCATCGTATTTAAGTGTTGTTAAGGTGTAGAGTGTAGGTATATTAGTAAATAATATGATGGAATCCCTTTGGATTTACAATTTGTGTTCGGGTCTTTTAGATCTACTGACAATTTATTACACAAATACAGGAACAAATAACTTTACTAAAACTTTGACTGACCAATTTATTTGCCTAGAACCATACTGTTAGAAAGATTTATGGTGTCTGAAAACGTAAGGTTCTTAAAAATAACCAACATTTCTAAGACTTCACAAATCCCCGAATTATCACAAGAAATTGGGGAAGATGTATTAATAATGGATTCGTATCTTCAAAGAGGAAGTAAATATCAAAACATCTAGATGATATATGAATGTAAGGGCTATATTGATGAATGTGAAGACCAATAACGCATATTAAGGTTTTTCGTGTCGATAAACACACAGCAGACGATGTTGAATCTCTATCATTTGCATCGTGAATCGGAATAATAAACTCTGAAGAAAATCGGAAAATATACACAATAGGTATTGCAAATGCTGTGGCACATACTGAGGTTCGTAGTGTTTTTAAACTTAATTCTGTAACTGGTGATTTGCTATGGAAATAATCTCAGTAAATAGTGTACGATAGAGCAAACAAAAACATGGAGAAAGCAGCATTGTGTACCATTCTTTATTTAGCGACTGTTATTCTTGATATATCTGGAAATACGAGTGAAACGTGCTTAGTTTACCTGGTGAGTGTTTGTGTTTCCTGCTGATTTCCATTCAGGATAACCTGTATTAATGATTTGAGAAATTCCATAAGAGTAATTAAATTGACTTCTTACGACCAGAACTCAACATTTGTTTTTTTTAAGACGATAAGGAATAACATATCCACCCATCATATTGGTATAGAGTCTCGTTTTATAGAAGGATGTCAATATTCACTCGTGTGTGCTTTGTGATGGTTTACTACATCAACAGAAGCTATGAAGGAGAACAAAGTGCATGTTATAAAAATTCGGCATGGTAATAAAATCCAGTTGCATTTGGTAGATTTCATAAAAAGATCAGTATTTTACTGAGGCATGATAATTATGTTTTCCATGAAACATGTTCAAATACATTCCCGTAAATTTAACACATACACTTATATGACATTTTAATTATGTCATTATGTATTGTTCAGTATTTGCTTGTTTTCAATGAAAAGCAATCCTTGATATACCTGATGTGTATTTTCTTATAAGTTTAGGATACATTTTCTTTTTGTTTCATATATTGCCTTTAAAATAGGAGTTATGAAACTCATTCCATTCGATGTCATGTTTTTAAAAAACAATGCGCATTTCTAAACAACAATAAACATGAATACAATTACCAAATATTTCAACAATAAAATCAACGAACATGAAACGTGGTCATCCAAACCGTTTCCAATATGATATTGAGCTATTTTTGTTTGTCCTCATTTCATCTCCAGATATGCAATAAAGCGTTGGTTTTTTCGCACTGTTCTGTGTAAGCAGTGTGTTATATTGGTCTTTATAATCTTACTTAACATCATATTATGAGGTAATATTGTTTTGAGTATAGTCTGTTTTACAAAATAATGGTATATGGCACTTCTTAATAAGCTACTGTCTATAATTGTACATAAGAACCGAATCCACGAACAATTTATTATGTGATTAAATCGAAATGTTGAATGCTTTAACACATTATACCTTCCATAAATGTGACTAGATTCTCATTCACATATAGGGGTTTAATATTTTGTAATATTTGATGATATATGGTTTATTTATGAATACGGACTAAAACTAAACAAAAAACACAGCGAGCTTTTAAAAGCAGATATGAAACGCGTTGTGCTTAAACGGGTATTGTGCCATATTTGATCGGTGAAGCTTTTGACCAGCATGCGCGTTTGAGCAGTCTGATCAGGAGCTTCCATGTTCGCTGTTAAGTCACGTAAGGCTGTGTGGTCTCATAAGCGGACTCCTTATCGGGGTTTATGGATGCAGAGGAATATCTGGAGCTACACTATTCGAAAATGTCCTGAGGCCCATTTGCATGGTCATTATAGAAATGTATTCAGTACTATATTCACGTAGTGCTCGCTTTTTTACATCTGTTTTGTGTCACGATAGTAAGTGTATTTTTTTACATTTCTACTACAGTTATAATATAATTCGCAACTGCATTTACATTATTTAAAGTACCTTACTGACGGTATATGGTTCTCATGAAATGCATCGAACATGTGTATGACTGGCAGTCAATTAAACACATTTCTGTTTTATTATTACTATTACTAGTCTTGTTTCTGTTCTGTTCGTCTTCAATTAGGTTAAGGCAATAGGCATTTGCTTTCTCGAAAACAAACATACGTTCGCTATTTATTATTCTACCTTTATATTTTTAAAATGCTTATTATATTTCAAGTTAATGTTCAAACAGCAGCGTTTAACAAACACGATATTAAACCGAAACTACTTTTGTCCTAAGTACCTTTGCAGTTTATAAACAACCATGTTTTGATTGCAATCGTCTGTGGCAGGTATTGAGTTTATGATCGTCGATAGTGAAACATAAATCGCCTGTTGTTTCTTGGAATAAGCTTAGTTTGGAACGATTCGCAATGAATCATTCGGAAGATACAGTTATGCCTTCCATACATCCTAAACAGATAAAACACACAGTATAGGACAGACACAAAGCTTATACATGTGGCAATTAGTCCATTGTCAATTTGGAGTTCATGATTACATTTTCATTTGTAAACACCATGACATGTTAAAATTAACATTCTCCTATCAGTGATAGTATTACTGCTATTTATCATCGGCTTGTGTGTGTTTGTATTATTGCATTGCCTATTTGTTGTTTTGGTTGCTTATTAGATCAATGATTTCCCACCTTGTCAAAGTATGAACATTTTGTAATTCCAATTTATTTAAATGTTTTACTATTTAATATATATGGTATTTGTGGCCTCTAAATGCCATGTTTAAAGTATACACCGGATAATATCTCGAGGGTATAAATTTGTACCGTAATAGCACATACAAGATAACTCAAATAATAGTTATTTGCATTTTATTTTGTTGTTAACACAATATTTATAAGTCCATATTTTTCTCCTATTAATTATAACGTTTCCAAGACATGACAAACTCCGTCTTAATCCACCCAGACAAGACCCCATCCCCATATGTAGTCCTGAAGATAATCATCAAGTTAATCTCCTGTGGGCTAGACCCTCCTGCTTCATTAGCCAAAGTGGCTTTCCTTAAATACACGTATCGTTATATAAACATGTCAAATTGATGGGTCAGACTAATTGTTGGAGTGCATATACGGGCGCATTTACTATCTAATAATGGCACAGACATGGAAAGAAACAGCAATTACCAATGTTATCTTGTCACGATCTTTAATTTAAACAGACTGAACCCATTTGCAAGCGTGCATTTTTATCGTCTAGTTGGAATTTGATATATGGTGCCCATTTATGCATCCCTTTATAAAGACACGATATTATGTACTCTGTGACACATTTAACCGAACCACGATTTGAACTGGTCGATTGGTTCCAAGGTTTTTTTTAAATGCATAATTATTTTAAATCCGATTTCGGGCTTAGAGTTCAAATTATATTATCCACCATCATATATTACTTCCCGGCCGACTTACCAATCCAAAATTCAAAAGCATTAAATATTTCAATACGTGTTTTGGGCATAATACCAATTTTGTTGTATCATTAATAAGAATATGATGTATATTTACAATAATTAATAACCTCTCTATATGTTATATTATCTGCAATTGTATTCAGTCTGCTGTGAATGGATACATCTTTGGCATATTACACACTTACTTACCAATATTATAGTATGTCAGGTGGAAACCATGGTTGATGTCCCCATATTAATTGTCGTCTTTTAGCAGCCTTTGTTGGCAACAAGGCTTATATACCGTAATTACAAGTTCTGTTTTTCGTGTAAGTGCTGATTCATTAACATCTCATCTTAACCAATGGCAACTTGCTGACAACAAACATTTCCGCAAGCGTATTAAGACCGTTTTAGCTCGAAACATGTACATGTATAATTATAGTGTTCTACTTGCAGAGCGCCGAGGGTGACACGGAGCAAGTTTCGATGGAAATTACAAATGCAACAGGTAAGTGCTTCAGCGCTTCCACTACTGCCTTTAAATACATGGCCGATTTCCATATATATAATCATATGCTGAAATATATACAACGTTTTTAATTAGATTCGAGATGAAGTTAAAACCTGTTTAATTTATGTTTATATTGCCTCAAAATATTACATTTATGTTATGAGTATTTAATGGTAGTTAAAAAAAACAGGACTATATTTAATTCCTATTAAATTGAATTGTGATGCTACGCGGCTCATTGTTTAGTTAAATGTGTTGTGAATAACAATGGTCAAACGTGCTAGGTTTGGGGCTTCTTACAACCAGTTTAAAACCCCTTAGCATTTGCATTTCACTTTCTATGGCGCTGAACCCAATGAATTAACGTTTATATATTTCTTATGTATTTGAGTGCCATGTCTATTGCATGCGATTTGTATGATTCTTTTTTGGAAATTGGCTCCTCGCCATAAATAACGGACCAGGTAATAAAATTCGTTTCTCTACTGTTTATGAAACTGAAATGTATCTTCACTTGATAACTCCGGCCTGCTTTTCATGCGTGAAATTCAGACTATAACAAAAAAGGTTATTACCTGCATGCAGTAAAGATGTGGCGCGATAAATAAGTGCACTACGTACAACTAATGGATTTTCACATTTGATAAAAACATTTTATTGAAATGCGTAATTGCAAATTAGTGTTGTTTTGGTCCATTTTACATGTTCTGCAGTGAATTTTAAAGAAATAAACAATACGTCGTGTTATACATCCATTTAGTTTTGGATTTCAAAGTTCTTCTACGTTTCAATCTCTTAAGTCGTCTTTGACATTATAACTTTTTTTTTCAAAAAGATAACGAATGTTCTGGTGCATTTAACCATTGTAAAAAAGAAAATATAATTCAATATATATCTATNCCATATTGCCCGGCGATATAAATGGTAAGTACAATCCTTGTGAATTACATTCATTTCCTACAATATATTTTATAAAACAGTATTCGTATAACCCAAGAGGGAACAAGCTTAAACTATGTTACTGTGTAAGACGGAATTAACAAATGTTAATAAACTCTTTAATTAGCATGAGATATAACTTAATAAAGAAGACCATGCACTTCCTTCTTCTATAATGTTACATGTATTACCACTTGTTAAAGTGGCTGACTTAGCAACGGGAGATCCCAGATTTAAACACAATTTCAGTTATCAACATTTTTATGTAGAGCTCTGTATACTAAGTTTTAATTGTATGACTCAACTTATGGGCGGCTGACGACTATTTCCTTAACTCGTCTCTTCAAAGACAAAATTTAAAACAATAATTCAGTGTTTTGAAAGATTTTTCTTTTCTGACATATAACATGTTGTGATGTATACACGAATGCCCCACGTATCATCTCTAATGCAACTTTCATGTTGAAACAATTATGCATGCATAAACGACCTTCATAAGCCAAAAATATGTCATGAAATATGTATTAAGTTTCCTGTATTAGGAGATACAAAAATCATGTCCATGTTCATATAAATTAGAGATCTTTTTTTGATCAATGAGTATCAAAGCATTTTTGTGTGCAAACAACGCTTTGATTAAGAATATTTTATCAATGTATTGTATGCTCATAGTATTTCTTTATCACTGAAAACGCAGGCCTCGATTGATAAACACATGTCATTTTATCAGTACATGTATGTTCCTTTTAATGCAGGACATCGATTCGTGTTTGATCTAGACAAATGACCCAGCTGCACGCTTAAATCGAGAACGAAAGTTAATGAAAGACGGCATGTTAAAATAATTACAGAACACAACAAATGCCAAACTAATAAACTTCCCATCGCCTTCTGAGGAAGCACGCACAGGTTGAATAGCACTTTATAGTTTTGATTGCGAACTATACGTTTCTGACTGAATAATTGGTTTAATAAAGTGATAAATAAAGTTATTGAACTGTATTCTTTACAAGTATTGTATGAACACAATACAAGCATTGAAAAGTAAAACAACTTAGTTCGTGGTTATCTGATATCGCCTTACAATTCATATAACATTTTTTGTAATTACAGACATATTTTCATTTGTTTTATTTCGCATATTTGTTTGTTTAGACCCTTCGGTTTTCTTAGATAATTTGCATATACATTTCGTGTTATAATTTGAACTTGGATGCATATATAAGGCAAATTATTTTGTCAACGGCCCTGACTCTTAGAGCAAGTATAACGACAAGCATTTTAAATGCATGAACACGCCTTGTAAACACTTTCAACGACAATATATACATATTATATCATTATTTACCAAAAAACAGGTGTAAAACTTAAAACATATTTTTTTAATTAATTAAAACAAAACAATCAATTCTGATTTTAGTTCAAAACACACTATAATAAAATAAAATTGTGAGAGACATTATAAACAGTTTTCTTTGTGATAATCAAACTAATATTATGTGCGGTTGTAATGAATACTTTGAATTATTATTTAGACACGACGACTAACATGATGTATAGGTTTATATCAGAAATGACATATATTTGTTTACTTTCTACATCATTATTGCATTTCACGCAATATTCGAATTACGTTCTGGCTTTATATAAAAAAGAGGTTAACAACTCCGGTATATAACTTTACAACCGGAAGACGATAATAAAACATGCCAGATGAAAATTAGAAGGCGGTAGGCCTTTATATTTGCTTTATTTGGGAAAATATGTATACGTTGTGGATATAGGTCATGGTTTATCTGATAATTTAAGTTGTTATGCAGAAAAATTATATTCGTAGGCAAACCAATAGGTACTGCTTAATGTATGCATAGTTTGTGTGTAATATTATTTTGAGAACAACTTTCTGCTGTCATTCAATACAATCATGATAATATCAATGTTTATGTTAAATTATTGTTTATAAGTTAATGCCTTTTAATTTTTTAGAAATTTAGTTATATAAAGCAACATGTCCCGCTCAAAATTGTAAGTGTGACATATTGGCCCAAATGGTTTTACACAAAAATGGAAGGTTTTAAGACAACGATTAAATAAGTATACAATAAACTTATATCACACAACATGTTCATGTCTGGTTAATGGAAAAAAGATGAATCAGTTTGCGCAAAGTGACATATCAGAAATTATACAACTCATTACAAATAAATTAATATAAGAAAACATGACCGTCGATGAAGTGAATGCACAATCTCAAGAAATTCTTCAGGAATGCATGCTGGTGTTAAGAAATGAACAAACTGCAGAAAAAGATGTATGTGGTTTGAGACCGGAAATAAATGATTCCGATTTCACGGTAAATACCAAGCAACTTGAAAACTGTCAATCGGTGTTAAAAGTTCAACACATAAAAATTGACGCAAATACTCAAATGGAGAGCACCGAAAATGAATATGATTTTTCAGCACTTTTTGTTTGATTCAAACAATTCAAAAGTCTGTAAGTGATGTGCGCAAAGATGTATGTGAGAACATCTTAAACACCGATCGCGGATTCAATGAGATGAAAGACATTTTCCATAGTATAAAAGTAAAAAGTACAACGAATTCCCGAGGTACGAACGAAAAATGCGATTGCTTGCAGAAAAACGTTCAAGACCTGAAGCAAACAATCGACCAATTAAATATATCTGTACAGAAAAATTTACAATCGCTCGGTGATATACTTAAAGCAAACTCCCGACCAAGTGTTCTTTCCAAAGGTGATATGAATGGCTCTGTAGAGGCAACACGTAGACGGATGTCGGAGGGTCCCGTAGAAAATGACACGATACGAGAAACCGTATAAGTGACACTTAAGCCCAGTCCGCAAGCGATCTCCGATTTACAAGAAAGTATAGTGCATCTTGAAGAAGAAACCAATTAAGGCGAGCATATATCGAACTTTACACCACAAATATCGAAGACGTTACTTATTGGAGATTCAATTTTGAGAGGCATAAATAAGAGAGGAATGTGCGAATCTGTGGACATATGCACTTTGCCAGGGAAGACAATGCTAGATATCTGTGAGAAGCTGAGTAAAATGAATATCTCGGACATATCGAAAATAGTAATATTTGCTGGTCGGAATGATGTCTCCAATGACCAGCCGATTTCAGAAATCAAAGATGTAATCTTCAAGACAGCACAATGCATTCAAGATCAAACAAATTGTGAGATATTCATCTGTAAAATAAGTTCTCGACGTGATGTTGATGTGCGCGATTTCAACTCAATGCTAGAAGATGTATCGAGCGAACTTCCGGTAAGAGCGATCGATTGTTATAATTGTTTTGTGTACGGAAACGGACGATTGGCGAAACGACTATTCATACAAGATGAAAATCGAAATATTTATGGATCAAGTTCACTCGTGGCAGCAATCAACGAAGTAGTGCATATTACTTAGAAAAGAATGCAACAGCAACAACAGCAACATCGTCAACACAATTAAAATCAGCGGAGGCGTACTTCTAACGGTGAATTCATAAACGGGCATCGTGAATACCGGAGCGCTAAACCGACCTTCCAAGACGGGCTTCATGGCTTTAGGAACAGGCATCGTGACTTCCGGAACCGTTATCATGACTTCCGGAGAGAACATGATGACTTCCGTAATGGGCACCATGACTTCATCAGGCATCATGATCTCAGAAACAGACACCTGGACACCCGGAGTGAGCATCATGACTGTCAGAATGAAAATCGTGACTTCCGGTACGTCAATCATGAAAACAGTCGACATTGCACGAACTGTGGACGTCATAATCATGTGACACGTGACTGCAGACTACCCAAAAGACAATAGGTTATTGATGACAGACGTACTACATCGTTATGTAGCACAAATAAATTTGGCATTCTTTCGTCGGTATGTAACCAATTTGATTCGCACACATGTAAGTGTAGTTTAATTATTGCTAATGATGATAAAAATCAACATACACCACATTGCTTAGGATTGAATAATGTTAAATGTAGCACAATACATAATTTAGACACTGATATATCATCGCTGGATAATAACGTTCTTATGGAATCTCACATTCAATCTTCTTCAAAATGATAAATAAATAATGATTGTTATATTCCATTTACATATAAAGGCTTGCATATTATGCAATTGAATATCCAACATGTATTGCATAAATTGGATGAAATTCGTGGTTACTTACACGAACATAGTTCTTAAGATATAGTTGGCTTTTGTGAAACATGTTTAAATTCAAAAAACGGAGATTAATACAATATCCATTTCCGGTTACAGCATTGTAAGACGTGATAGGGCTATTTCTGCTGGAGGCGGTATAATAGTTTATATTAAAGATAGCATCTCTTTTGAAAGTAGACATGATTTAGAAAGTGACGGTTTTGAATCTATTTGGCTACAAATCAACAATTTGAAGTACAAACCATATCTAATTAACTTTGTTTATCGCCCAAATTTTCAATGTTTAAGCCAAAACATATTTAACAATAAGAAATGGGAAAAATTTATCACTGATTTTAATTTAAAACAACATGTGTATTTTCCAACAAGAGTTACTGAACGTTCATCATCAATATTAGACCATTTGTATTCAAAATATGACAACATTTCTGTGGTGATCAAACCAAAAATAGGCATAAGTGACCATTACCCAGTATTTTTACATTAAGCGTCAAAGGTAAAATTGTAAAGACAGATGATCATAAAATACTAAATACAGATTTTTTAACAAATTAAATGAAATAAAATTTCAAAACGACTTAGCAAATGCTAATTTTGAAAGAGTTGAAACATTAGATAATACTTATGAGGCATTCAAAGTATTTTACAACATATTAAACTCAGTTCTTAATAAGAATGCCCCTATCAAATATAAAAAAGTAAAGAGATTATAACAACCTGGTTGGTATAACGAAAACGTAAAACAGGCCAGATCTTTAAGGGATAAATAAAAACGTGAATCTAATTGGCCACAATATAAGTTTTGGCGTAATAAATGTAATAGTGCAATCAAATTGGCTAAAAGGAATAATTTTTGAATGCGGTACAAAACAAAACAAGTGCGAAATCGCTCTTGAAAACTATTAAATTAGCATCAAATGAACACGAAAAATCCTCTATTTTGCCAAACGTAATAAGGAAGGATCATCAAATAATATCTGGTAAAACATGTGTAGCTAATGCACTTAATGACCACTTTGTTTACATCTCGAAACTTATTAAAAAGACTGAATTTACTGAACACGATTTCAACTCACCGAAAACATATCTTGATGCTAAGCTAGATTCTAAGCATTTCTCAGTCCAGTTTATTACTTCAATAGAAGTTAGTACTTTAATTGATCAACTACAGTCAAACAAATCTGCTGGGGCTGATGGTACAGGGCCCAGAATTATAATACTTTGCAAAGAATTCATAATACAACCAATGACTGCTCTTATAAATAACTGTATATCACATGGAACCTTTCCAGACATGCTTAAAATTGCAAACGTTGTACGTTTATACAAGGGGGGGTCGGTAGAAGATCCTAATAATTATAGACCAATATCACTTTAAACTTCTATTTCTAAAATATTTGAAAAGCATATAGCTAAACAATTGCATATATATCTTGAATCTACAGGTCTATTAAACAAAACTTAGTCGGGTTTTCGCAAATATCATTCTTGCCAAACAGCATTGATTAATATTGTCGATTCATGGCTTAAACACATTGATAATGGAAATCTGGTAGGTACAATTTTCTTTGATTAAAAAAAGCATTTGATTTTGTGGACCATAGGGTTCTTTTATACAAATTAAAACTTTATCATTTTAATGATAGGTCATGCGACCTATTTTCTTCATATCTCCGCAATCGATTTCAGTATATCAAAGCAGAAAACACTACCTCTACATGTAAAAGCATCATTGCTGGTGTTCCCCAAGGATCTATTTTGGGACCTCTTCTATTTCTTATTTACGTTAATGATCTTTCGTTAAATCTTACATATAATTCTGCAATGTATGATGAAGATACAACATTGCATACTGTGGGAACAAATATTCAAACAGTTCAAAATAAGCTACAAACAAATCTTTCGATTGTAAATGAATGGTGCTAAACTGATTACATGATTTCGAATCTTGTTTGCTATTAGGGTCGAAACGGAAAGTTACAAAATTAACAAATCTCAAACTAAAAATTTCAGATACGGTGATCCAAACTGTAAAGTTTCAAAAACTTCTTGGCATTTATATTGACAATACTATATTTTAGAAACTACACATTGACAAAGTTTGTTAACAAATGTCGTCTCAAATGTTTCTTCTAAAAATAAAATAACATATCTAACCCTTGCAATGCGTAAACTCTTCTATAATGGTTATATCTCACCTATATCCGACTACTCATGCGTTACCTGGAGTTCAGAGGCCAAAATGGGATTTTTTTTTAATAGAATAGTCAAAATACAAAAGCGTTGTGGTGCACATATTTTAAAAAAAAGGTACAACACCAATTCAAGAACCCTTTTTAAAGATCTAAAATGGTTGACTTTCGAACAGCGTAATCACTATTTCACGTCAGTTATTGTATTTAAAGCATTTCACAATCAAACCCCAACATACATACGTGACCTTCTGACGCCTTCACAAAATGAGCATTATAACTTGCGATCTTGCGAAAAGGGGGATTTAAAGCTTGTGCGAATACCCAAAACAAACTATTTCAAACAATCGTTTGAAATTTCTAGCACACACATTAGGAATTCGTTACCCCAATCTATACGTCAATCTATACGTCAAACAAACAATTAAATGACNTTTTTACACAGTAATATCCAAACGTGGATGAAAGAGGTATATTTTCAGGGTGTCTCTTAATGTTTGGATATTGACTTTTGAGAATAATTTCGCGTATATAAATCTTTTGATACAAAACAAAATACGTCTCCGAAAACTGAAAGTTATTTCCGTAGTTTCACTTTTCCGAATACTAAGACAATGTAAACGAGTATCGTGTACATGGACAAACATTTAATAGGTATAAACCAGACCTTCATAATAATTTACCTTTCTTTCCAGGCCTATCCGAGACTTCGAGCCGGCTTCAGATCATCTCTTTGTTCCAAAATGCCACCTTTATGATGTCACATTATCGCTCTGTAGACATATCAGCATTTCAACACTTCAGTCAAATCGTAATTTATCAATATAGTTGTGGTCGATGATTTTTTAATAAAAATGATAGTTGTCCTCAGTTAGTAGGCATTACACAAATATGATGCAATTAATAAGTTGTTTGTTAAATAAACTAGTCTTTATAGTCATGTTTCACGTTGAAAACTGCAGTTTGTAGTCAATAATTAATTGAAATATTAATTTCTACAGTGGGCATTGGTTTTAAATGTTGGATGCATCTGTTATAGTCGCAGTATTGCTCGTTTTGTTTATAGAACTGCTGGCTCGGGATTCCAGGTTTAAGACAAGTTTCAGACCAATTGATCATTCACGTTGTTGTCAAGGTCACGGGAAAAGACGAGCGTGAACTAAAATTACTCGGAGACAAACTTGTAATACCATCTTCAGGTAATGAATCTCAAATAAGCAACTTAACAAAGTCTAGAAATATAGACGATCGATGAAATATTTAAAACATTATCCTATTTGTGTATCTTTTAACATGCGCTTGAAAAGCATTTACTAACAAACAAATAATATGTGGAATACTTAAACCATAATTATCACGTCCAAAACACATGAACAAATAGTGTGCCTGCGTCAAGAGTCTTACTCTTGTCTTTAATGAACAAACTATATACCGCCACTGCTTAAATGTAATGCCTTTGGTGCAAAACGTATTTCACACTATACTTTTTATTTTTGAGATCTCTATATGAATTGACTACAACCAGAGCATGTAAGAGATTATGTTGGGTGAGGTGGCCCGTTGAATTCTTAATAGACAAACATACATTTTGCAGAAACAATATGATACCACCGTTTCGTTCTGTAATATATATTATATAGTTCTCTCTTTTGGGAATAGCCATACACAAAAAAGCGGATAGGTCATTTTGTCCAAAATGCCTTACGTTGATTAAGAAAACATGTAGGTAGTTGTGTGTCGCACGTATATCTAACTATCCTCCTGGTAGAGGGAAGACATTTTACAAACATGTTAGCCAGCATGTGAACCTGCGTTACCCCATATCTTGGTGTGGAGGTTTATATAATAATTATGGCCCTTTAAGCCTGTGCAATATTAGCAATTACATTCAAAGAATGTTTGAATTTTGCAGTGATTCTTTATTCTAGCGTATTGTATCATTTGTTATGGCGCTTTTAAAACAAACTTGAAGATGATGATAACAATTCATTGAACATATGGAAATATCAAAATCTTAACATTATTATATTGGCACATAAAAGACGCGAACACGTGTGTGGGACCATGTCAGGATAACGATATAGACTTCAAGACCAGCTACACCTGTCTGTCCAACTCTACATTTACCCACGCGGCGCATGTGTACATTCTCCGCGTGACATTCACCTCACTCTCACATAATGGCAATACCAGTGGTATGGACATACATAGGCAGGTAATATGACTGAAACCGTCTTTTTGTAAAACATTTAATGTCTTGTATTGCATAATTATATTTGCGTCGACTTCCGTCTTATTGAGGCAGTTCTGTAGAATACTTGTCATTTCAAACTTGTTCAAGACAGTATCTACGTTAAAATGGTTTTATTAAATAGTGTGAGCATAACCTTTACCTTTCCTATACGTGTTCGACTGTTTACTTTCTTTGACGAAAACAAGTATGGCAGGTTCACTTCATCTGATGAAATGTTGGCTATGCCCCTCTAGTTAAGCTATTTGTTTTAATGACTAAGCAAGTGAGTCAGGCCCATTTAAATATATTCCAAAACTGTTTAGTAATTTGTATGACATAATGCATACATTATCAAGATTTGAAACGACTTTGGAATGATCATAAACTGTGACGAAGCAGCTATAGACATGCGTATTTGAATTTTCTTCGCCAAATACGTGTAACGTAGAAATGCACTTATTACATATTTCAGGGTGATCAAAATACTACGGTGTACTTTGCAAATATCTATGACGGTGCCGGAAGAATGGAGGTACGATTTGTGATAAATAGCGCAGTTTAGTGAGGGAAAAAGTTTGTTCGTAGTGTTACCATGCGTTTCTGAGGGGCTTAGTTCGAAGTGTTACCATAATTTTTACTAACCAATAAACAGACAGATTAAGTATTGAGACTCGTTGAACATTCTATACGGGCACTTGATGGCTTTAAAGACAATCCTTATCAGCTTATTGTCAAAACATAGCAAAATAATAGCAACACCGACAGTTCACTGTGGATATTGCTATAATGTTAAAGTATACGTTATAACAATTATCATTATTATTTCGCAGATAACGTACATGGTATCAGAGTTTTACTGCAGCGTTCACAAGTTCGCCCGACTGTTCTGTGACCCAGCCTTCACGACTACATCCCAAAAGCCAGGTAAGGTTGCGCCTTATCCAATCATATGCGATGAAACTTTTCGAGATTTGTGATAATTTGATGCTTTTATTAGCGAGTCATTAATAAATAAAATCAGCCAGAGCAACCAAACAAACAAAAACTAGTTTTGTCTGATAAACATGTTATTCGCCTAAATGCGGTATTTATTAAATGTTTTTGTTTTTTAACAATTGGGCTTATGTTACTGTTACATTACACAAAAATTGAATAGAGACATCCAAAGAAAACAGGATATGACTACGAGTTACTAGCCACATCTTTAAGAAATGAGATATTGACATTACGTTATAATAAGTGTCACTTTAAGATCACCTTTCTTGCATGCGTTTTTAAATGGCAATGCGCTATATAGGCAAACAATGGTAACTTCATTTACCCGGTCTACCGTAAACGTGGAGAAAACGTGAAGGAACATACTTTTAATCTTAATAGCACACGACAATAATACGTATAAATACGATATATTAGTGACAATGTATAACCCGTGGAGCGATTTCATACTGTGACACTGATTGTGATGAATCAAATACTATATTACAAACACGATATTGAATTAACATAAAAGAGCTCCTAAACTAGCATTGTATTTGCATTATATTTGATTAAGGTAAATTCCGTAAAAACTAAAAAAATCGCCAGGTGTTAACGAAAATATATACGATAATGTCATATTAGGACAACAGCACGTTCAGTGTTTTTCTGTTACTTAGAGATGTTCGTTTACACTTCAAAACAGACACTTGTATTGTTAAAGGGACCTGTTCACGTTTTGGTTAATGACAAAATTAAATAAAATGTTTCAGATTTTAAAATGTTCGTTCTCGTTATAATATTTTCTATGAAACAGTATATTGAACATTTAACATGCTCTAAAATATCCATTTTATGCATCTTTTGAAGTTTGAAAAACCTGAAAATAATAAGGCGTTACAAACTCAAAACGATTGAATAATTTGGAGAGTTCTGTTGTTATCGTTTTATTTTGTGACATTACGAGGATTGCACCTATGGTAAGTTGTTCGAGCCCCTGTGTGGATTTTTTTTTTAATTTGTCTCTTGTATAATACAGCTATTTAGTTCCGATGTTTACGACAAACTTCAAAACTTCCCAAAATCTGTGATCAAGTCCCTTTAAATGTACATTTAAGTATGTATGTATTTGTGTTATTATTGATATTCCAGATCCCAAAGTCCATTCGTTCGGAACGTTTGTTATTTTCGGACTTGTGACGATGCTGGTGTTCACGGTCATTATAATTCTGATAATTTTTAGTAAGTAATAATTGCATTGCAACCATGTGTGTTGGACAAATTTGTGTTTGTCTATCAATCTGTTACGTTGCAGCTTTAGTCAAACATTGATGATAAAATGTACATGAATATGTAGCAAAATGTAATAAAAGATCATGAACATATGGTTTTCTTTGAGCATTATAAGTTTGATGTGTATTTTTTGTCTTCATAGTTGTACAGAAGTTCAACTTATTGAGACAGTTCTGTTGCAACAGCAAAGGTAATATTTTGAACGTAGTTTGATAAATGCATACATGTGCATATATGTTGTATATTTTAGTGCACTGCATGCAACTGAAGGTTTATTTAGTAATCATTATTGTCATGCATAAGATAATAAGTATCATATAATGTTATGAAAATAGATACAATACCATAATTGTACTTTGCGAGATAGCTCCGTCCCTGTCATGCTGAAATAAGGCTCAGTTCTATTATATGGGAGCATAGCACAATACATAAGTATGCAGTGTTCTTACTTCTAGTTACACTAGTATGAGCTAAAAAAAGGACTACACATTATACTGGAAAGGTTAGTATGTTGAGCAAGAAAGATATTGAACTTACAAACGAAAATAAATCAAAATTATCATGAACGTGTTTGACAAACATTACATAGTGTGATTTCCGTTGGGAATAAAGTATTTCGGTCCTTACATTTTATACACTAAATTCATAATGCCAATCATGCACGTCCATGTTATATTAAGACGAATGACACATTTTTAACATTACAATTATTATAGTTATGTTTATGTTACACATTGTCTTAACAGTATGAGCATAATGCAACATAAACTATAGACAGATATTACGTTTACCATATTTTACTGCTCTTGTGCACTTAGTAGCTTATCAAATATTATATTCATTTCAACTCCTTCCAGATAAATCCAAGCAAGACCGCCATCAGCATACGTCCACTCTGCTGTCGACAAACACGGGTACGTTTTGGTACAGTATGCGTATACATTAACGGTTAAGAAAACCGCTTAGAGGCAGTGTGTTCTAAAACATAATTCGATTTTTCAAATATTAACATTCACCACAATAGTGGTAGACTAGGCACAGTCAATTTGTGTATGACAACAGTAATAAAGCAAAAACACTCAAACAAGGATAAATGTGTGTTAAAGGTATTATCTTTATTTCAGAACATGTTATGAAGAAAACTGCGTTGCGTAAGATCGGCGAAATCCATGAATTACAGTCTTTCGTCAACAACGGCACGCCTGAAGTTCAAAGAAAAGGCATGTTTACTCGCACACGGAGTACATCCCAGAGCAACAGTTCTGTTCAGCAGGGATTACGATACGATTTTGATAAACCCGTCTGTGGTCGAAAATTACAGAGAAGTGTTACGCAAGCCTTGTTACAAAACATGAGCTCTACTAGTACATCTATATTACTGCTACCCCTGCCGTTTGATCAATTTACAAGGGACATTGTAGAACTTTTGGGTACAGTTTTAATCATGGAGGCCGATATTCCTACGCGGTATTGCTTTGATTGCGATGTTAAGGCGGACTACTTTCGTGACACAAACGCATACATTTCAGACGTGTGCTCGGACAAAAATAAGCTTCTGATATTCGTGTGCATGACCAGTCTTGCAAATTTACCCACCAATAAATCAGAGGAGCCATCCAGTCTTATAAACGATTTACTGCGAGCTATTGATGTCCAACATATAGAACCAATGTGTAAAATTGTGTTTTTACATTTAACAGATGACGATAACACGTTGCAAAATAAGTACCATGGTTTAGACATGCACATAAAACAAGAGAACTATTTCGAGAGGTTCCTTGCCGTAGTTTTGAAAGAGTGTGGAAAGATTGCGGAGGAAAATAACTTACTAAACAAAATGGTAACTAGCGAAGCGTCAGAGCATATTCAAGAATACCTTAGAGAGGATCATGCTTAAATGTATAACATGTGTTGAAATATTTAACGTACTCATAGCTGCTAAAATTACCAATTGTATAAAAAAAAATCGTTGCACAGGTTAAAATGAATATCATTATTCGTGAGAAAACAATGCATAATTCATTTAAGGAGAAGACAGGAGTCCACGGAAAATGTAGTTTTTATGCTTCGTTTGTATATGATGTTCAGTGAACCGTATTACGGTTAGGGTCTTAACAAAATAATTTCTTAATACTTTTCAACATACATTCAAAGCGATTTGTATGTTTTGTTTAAGTGGTTACATAACATATTTGTATTATCGATTTTGTTTTAATCAACGGCATATGCACTCAAAAAAGCAGATGTGTTCCAATAATTTGCTTTACTTACATTGAAATATCAACAAAATGATCATATAGTTTACAATATATAAAAATCAGTTTAAATTCGCGTATGTCTTAGAGCGAATGAAAATAGGATTGTTAAGAAACTTTAATAAGACATGATGGGCCGTTGAATAATTATGAACAGTTATATGTTATTGCGGTTTAAAATGTCATTGTGGTACGAGTATTAAAAATGTATTCATTCCTGTTGTCATATTAATGGTCCTTCAATTTTAAGCATTGTGTTACATGTCATTTATAAATTTCTTATAAGACATAAAAATATATCATACATAAAACTGTCGTTGTATTATATGTTTATATACATTACACGTGTTTTTAAATTTACTAGTATTGAATGAGACCAGACCAGTTTATATTGATACGTCTTGTACATTTCTGTATTAAAGCATTTAAACTAAGAGCCGATAATATACAGATTTACGAGAGTATACCATTTGTTCCCGCATTGAAATATTGCACAAAATATCTAACTGCATACAATCTTTTCAATCAACTTTGGATTTTAAAACATTCGCTAAACTTTTATAAAACATAGCGAGCCTTGCATTTTCACGGAAAGTCATATGTTTGTATTCAAATGCTTAAACTGGTAGTGCATGTTTCTTCTTTAACACGTTCTTTGTCGTTACTCTGACGAATGTTTATTTGTTTCGTTACTCTAACGAAATCGTTTTTATGTTTTTCCTGATGCATGTCTGTATTTGACGATGAGCTCAACTTGATTAAGCCACACATAAACTTACTTTTCTATTATTTTCTATATATTATATTGAAGAAGCTCGGTTTATAATCTGGAAATATAACTTTAAAAAAAGGTCAAACGATGTGAATATAGATGTTCAATACTCAGCATAATATAACATAATTATATAAATATAATTACATTTTTGTCAATACATATTTAGCATTAATTTTGTATATTTCAAAATAGATGAATACCGTTGATTAAACGGAGTTTAATTCTTTTAAAATGCTGTTTATACTATATCTACATACATTTCCATTCATAGTGTTTGTGTTGCACTTGTGTTCCTATTCCAACGTTTTGGTGCCATATCATGATTTTTGAACGAAATATACCGCTGTTTGTCAGTGTCTTGAATGTCTGATTTCATATGATAACGAGCGTGGTGTCGATTACTTATACGTAATTATATATTAAAGTAATATCAGGTTGGCTACATTAATTGGAAGAATAAGTAGTGTACTATGTTATCCAAAATGGTAAGCATATGTTCGTGTGTTATTTTTCTTCTCAGTCTCACATTCAAGTAAAATCAATCGACTGTTGTGACACAGACGTAGCTCGTAAATATGTCGATTGCCAAGTACAGATCAGTAATACTTAAGACTTGCTGAGGCAATTATAAAGGTTAAGACAACAATTCGGAATAAACATGTGATTACTTTTGAGTTTTCATGTGAGCGCTTTTGACTTTCCTTTAACGCGTGTTTAGGTTTGCACTACACTTAAATTTGCACTCGTGTCTGCATATTCGGGAATGTGTGCCATCAACACAAGTGCTGGCACTATCCCATGATTTATGTATCCGAAGGATTTAAAGTGTATACCACATTGATAGTCAAGATGCATTGTTTCTTTGATATGTGTTTAGCTGTCGGGCATTATTATACAACTATAAAACACTCAATTTCGCAGCTAAAACGGCCGTACGTCTTTTTTTATTGTAAAATGAACATAAGATCAATAAAAGAGATTTAATCATACTATCAAAACACAAAATAAAAACAGTTGAATTATTACCGACGCAAACCAAAAGTAGTTTACTCCTCATCAGAACTCGGGTGTTCATGGCCTTATATTTTATAATTTTTAATTTACCAATATAAATTCATTGTTTAAATAATCCAATCCATTAATCAGATCCTCGGACTGGACAAACAACCAAAGAGTGCAGCGACAAATTTCAGATATATATTTAAATTTATCACTTTACCTTATGTCGTTCTTGTAGATGTATTATCGCCCTTTTCATATAATAAAAAATAACTGAGCAGAACTTAAAACGACGTTTTGTTAGTGGTTACAAAAATACTGACTACGATTGCATTCGCCAAGAGCGTCTAGTGGACGCAACTCCAGTTATTGTGGTCGACGTGTATTCCAACCTGGTGACTTAAAATAGTGTTCATATTATGAAACTTGAGGTAATTCATTTGATATTCCTTTTATTCATACATATAACGTTGTATGACATGATGTGTGATGTTTGTAACAATTGTGCATATTGTCTTTGTATAGGTATAGGTCTTCCCGTAAAGTAAATATATTGTTCGACGTTCATAAATAAATAATGCACATATTTGGACTTTGTATGCCATGTGCTCCCACATAACACCTATTAAACTTATGAAACATTTTGTATTGAGAAGGAGTAAAGTACTCTAATACCCAAATATCGATTTGATGCATTCATGAGTATTCCAGGTAAAGTATAAAAAAGTATCTCACATCAAATAAATTATATGTCACAAACAACATATGTCTTTTACCAGAACTTAAATACGTAAATGCAAACTTAAGAATGGGTTGCAATTTGATAAATATCACTTCGATACAATTAATTGTTATTTACTGTCTAATATGGTGTAATGCAGTAAAGCGGCATTTCAAGAATTAAGGGTTAGGTCTGGTAAATTATATTTACGGTTTTCTGTGAATAAGCCCCATCCCGTGTTTGGCATCGTTAACAATATGTATTGCTAATAATAAAGTAGTGAACAAGTTGACTCGCTTATGTTTCTTGTACTATGCATTTTGCTGCATCATATTTCTTACAAAAAAATCCGACAAAAAATATTCATCCGTTAATCCTTTAATTTATTTGTGCATTTACTGTCGATATAGCATACGCAAATGATTGTAGTCACCCATAAGCAAAAAAAAAAATTTCAATGTATACACGCAAAAAGTTAAACAGACAAAATATGTCCATATATATGTAATAGTTATAGAGAGAATGTCGAGAGAAATGGACACATTGCCATTATTGATGGTATGCCTCTATTTGTTTTTACTAGTTCTTCAATAATTGCGTTAAGTTTTCTTCTGAATTTTTTCGCTAATCTGTTGCGCTTTTGTAATCGCCATCATCGTTGCAATCATTGTTGTCACCATTGTTATGCCTCTATTTGGTTTTACATGTATTGGTTCTTAAATTTCTTCTGAATTTTGTTTGCTAATCGTTTGCCTTTTCATCATCGCCATCTTCTTTGCGATCATCGTTGTCACCTGTGTTGCCACCACTAATTCCAAGCTTTTCGACACCATCCTTGCCATCATCTTTGCCACCGGGCCGACCGCCTTGCCTACCATATCCTCCGGTCAAAGGAATGAAAGGCTTCAAGCGAATATCAGCGATGTTCTCGCAGCTCTTTAGTTGATCACTGAAAATAATGAACAGTGTTCGTGAAGTAAAATATGTTTGTGCATATTTAATTGTATATATTTTTATACAAACGTCCAGATGGTGTTGTGTTTTTGAATTTTCTTATTCATATTTTATGATTAATATAATGAGTTCACCATTCAATAAATAAGTAACTTCAGATGCAATGTCTAAGGTCAAACGATGCGAATGTTGTGCGTTTTTAAAAGAATTTACTTTCGGAATTCGATGTGAAATATGTATGTTATCCAATAATAGTATTTTTTTATGGCTGGGTTCAAAAGTTATATTTAGCTGAAGTTAAACTGTATGAAATATTATTGTAAAGCTTAAACATGGTACCGCTACCGTACAACATCTAATGTTATTTAAAGATCGTTTAGATATTCAAAAGTATTGTCTATGATCTGTCAAAGGTTCAAAGGCGTTGTCTGCGGTCGTTCAAAGGTGATGTATAACGTCGTTTCAATGAATCTAAGGTTTGTCAAACGCAATCTGTAACGTCGCTAATGTAAATGAGCCAATCTAATATAGTTCAAAGGCGATGTATAACGTCGTTCACAGACACTGTACACAGGCATTCCAACGTAACGTCTTACGTCGTTCAAAGACGATGTTTAGTTTCATTCTAACGCAATATGTAATGTCAGACTCACGCGAGTTTGAAGACGTTCGGATAGTGGATCTTCTTGAAGTTGTAGTTGTGACATAACAAGGAGGCCAGACTGTATTTCTGAATTGCGGCCTGTTGGGCTAAGAATTCAAAATACAATGCTATATTATAGAAAAAATCATCGAATTATAATATTATTTCATCTTTCACTGTCTAGAAAAGAGTTAACAAAGTTAAAGTGAACTAACTTTTTTTATATGTACCACGATTCTCTAAAACTATATCATGAATGCCAACACTACTTATCAGAGTAAATGCTACGACAGTGGGTTTATATACGGCTTATCGTAGTTATTTAAAAAAAAAATCGACAATGAGATTATGCACACATTTGGTGAATGTGTACAAGCACCTATGGAAATACATTCTCCCTTTATAGTTATGATATACTGCTTTTTAAGACCAAGAATTACAACTCCCTTTCCTTTCTTTTTACATATATATACAATTCCATCATCCAAAAACTGCTGTACATACATCAAAAGTTTTCAATGGCAAACAACACACGCTAAAATTTAAATGTGTACTGACTATGATCGTCCTAACCTACGTTATTTTTTTATGTTGCCATTATAAATCTTTTAATAAAAAACATTTTTTTTTTAAATAACTATAGCTCCCAAAACGGCGACTGAAAATACCTTTGTTGAAGCCCGTCATCTTGTTTTGATAGAAAAATCTGTCTCCAAACTTGAGTCTGCGGAACTGGTCCCCTATGAGGCACTCCATGGTCCGACCAAGACTTCCCCCTTGGACGGGCTTCTCGCTAAGGGCCCCGGGAAAAAGGTCCACGTCTTGGGGCGAACTGAAGTGATACGTAAGCTTCGTTATTATGTAATAATTGATTGAAGAAGACGTACCGGTACTACATAGGCGTTCTTTCAGCGGAACTTACGCACATGTAAGGGGATATGAGGTACAGAACGATTTTAACTAAAGTCAAGTGTTTACCTCCACAATACCTGTGGAGGAAGTTAGGATATTGTGACCGGATTACAATTCAAAACATTGGGGCAAAATGTCGGAATGAATTATACAGCGGCTTTGTTGTAACAAATGGTAAGTCAGCAATAAATAAGGCACAAGTTGCACAGACTGACCAAAAGAAGATACTTGTTTCTTATGACTGTGATCTTGTTCTTCTGGTGGTTGCGAGCATCAATAGAAATTAAAAACTGAAGGGGTTTTGAAAATACTTAAAATATACAACAGGGTAATACAATAATGTTACAGTACCTGTAACCGGCCGCTATTAGTTTCTTAATTGCGTCAATTTATAAGCTTGAGGGAACTTGTACAATAATAAAGAAGTCAACCGCGCATTACAAAAACCTTACAGTACCTGTAACCAGCATCCTTTAGCTTCGTCATCGAATCATTAGTGTGATCAACAAAACCTCGTTGCCGCGCTGAGGTGTCCCATGACTTTACTTCCGACAACCCACACCACTTCCGGAACTCATTGTAGGAAGGGAGGCCGTGGTCGCGACCCCGCTGGATGTTCAACGATGCAAGATCAAAGGAGGTTTCGGCAGTGGTGTTGACGAACAGACTGTTGCGGACCACGTCTTCGATGATACTGATACGGCATATTTTGGAAAAATAAATGTGCCCAACAATTCTCATTCATCGGAATGATGTTGTTGTATTATGTAAAACCAACGTAATGTATAAGATACATTGAATCGATTCTAGCCTTATTAGTATTTCATTAAGTATTTCAGATATGCAGATGGTATTTTGAAGTGCAAAATGATTCCAATCGCTCAAAATATAAAGCTGAGGTTTGGTAAGCGTTTGATTTCACGGGAAAACGTTATGGAAATTAGAAGGTCATTTGAACTTATAGTCAACAGTATTTTCTAACATGTATACATGTTACACTACCCAAAAGAGGAAATTGTTATGGATAAGTAGGATACAGTTTAAGACCACATATCTTTCCAAATAATATAATAAAAACTTAGAAAATCTATTAGTTTACACGCAGTTTTTTTCTGAATGAAAAAAAAACACATAGTAATATGGAATAGATTTTATAACACCTGTTAAGCTTAAATTGACGAAATAATGTTTAATGGAAGAAAAGAGATGTTTTAAAACAATAATACTTACTGGGTACGAAACTGAGTACTATAAGAAAATACTAAACATTAAGACAGCCATTGTAATTGCAGTGTCATTTAAGATAAGAATATACGAAACAGACAAATTACAAACTGAGTTAATATTTGTTTTCTCAAAGTGACGTTACATAATCAATTCCAATTAAAAGCAAGTTGTATGTAGATTGTTTATACGGGTGGAAGGAAAAAATACATCCCAAGGTTATACCTCAAAAAAACAATGTGAACTAGAGTCAGAGTCCCATGTTTGGTTAATTCGAATCTACAACTTCCAGTACCTGTCTGTGTTGGGGGCCTCGAGGGCTGATAGCGCGTAGGCCAGCCCCTGCATCCCGGAGTGACCCCCGCTAGACCTGATGTAGGTCGTGCTCACATCAAAGAAGGTCTCGTTGAGAAATTGCTGTTGGAACGGGTCGAAGTTCTTCGTGTAAACCGACATGAACGTGGGAATCCATGTGTGGCCCATACTGAGGAATCGTGGAATAATATGTAGTATAAATAGTTGTAGATAGAGTGAACAATACTTTATTTTAAGATAACACATTACTTAGAATATGATAACAGGTAAGTTCAAACAATATGGAGTGTAACTTTATATCAAATGATTATAACGCTATAATATATACGTTATTGGAAAAATGTATTTATAAAATAAGATTTTCTATGCGATTATTAAAATATAATATTTAAAAAAAGAAAGCCATAACGTTTTGATTATTTTCTGCAATGGTAAAACAATTTTGAACGATTACATGAAAGCGTATTTTTCTACAAAACTTAAAATTAAGTACATAATTACAATCTTCTTAAACCTACCGAAACGCTATTCCAAAAGAGTTGGCAACGGTGGGGTCGAGTTGTGAGTCGTATTTGTATTTTTTTGAACTGGCAAGTTTATACTTCTTCATCGCTTTTGGTGAAAGAAACGAAGGAAGAAATTCGTCGTAAACAATCTTCTGCATGATTCCGATTAAGAGTTTTCTCGTCTGTTGAAACGTTTCCTCGTCATCCGGAAAATATGGGCTAAGTCTGGTCGCCAGGCGATTGTGTTCGAGTACAAACACGTTGTGGTAAGACGTTAGAGACGGAATTTCGTTAACGCGAACGTCACCTAAAGCCAACGCAATCTAAATAAGAATATGGTGAATGATGTCATCATATTCAGTATAATGTTTTCGTATTGTTTGGGGTTATATATATTCCTGAGTGATTTTGTGATAATAAGGTGTCACGGTTATGATGAAATAGTTTAGAGAGTAACTAAGGGTAACTTAATTTTAATTGAGATTCATAAAACAAACGACGTCCGTAACAACACAACACATCTCTTGGACAATTAGTAAAGGGATTGTTACAAGCATTAACACAGTAGATATGTATAATCTGATTATTTTATCATCTGTATTATCATTACTATTATTATTATTATTATTATTTTTATGATATAACTATTAATACTAGTATTGTTAATAATGTTAATATTATTATTATTATTACTTCTCCTCATTATTTTGGATTGATATAATGAAGAAATAAAATAAACACAATTCTCTTAAAATATCGTTTTTATCGATGCAAATTGTTTTGTATAACAAAAAAACATGACTACATAATGATAAATATAAACATACTAGTAATTATAATATTGATAATAATAGATGACGTCCACAACACAACATCTTTGGGGCAAATAGCAGAACGAGTGTTACTATAATTGGCTCACTAGTTATTTATTGCCTAATTATTTCCTCATCTTCATTATCATAACCATTATTATTATTATTACCATTATTATTTCTCCTTATTATTTTGGATTGATTAAATGTAGAAATTAAATGAACACAATTACATTTTGTATCAACCGAAGCTTATTTACGTCTTAGTACTTTGGCTTTTAGTATATATANATGATTGTGCATGACCATAACGTTTCACGGGTGTCACCAGTTCTGCATTTCCTGTAAGATGATGGACAGTTATTGGCAAGAGGATATGTTTTGGCATCAACGACTTTTCATTGTTAGCTGCATAACAGACATTTTTAGCAAAGTCTATCGTTGAACTTTATTGCCAACCAGATTTCCATTGATTCGTGCTATAGTTGTTGGATATTACTTACAAAAGTAAGTTGAAAACCTTTAGTCTATTGAAGAATAGAGTTTCCCTAAAAGTAATCATGTTTGCTACGGGTGGCCACAGCATATAATATGAATTCTGGCGAGATTCTAGACTATAACTGCGTAGCATCGTTGCACTTTAAAAAGCTGTCCGATTAAGCAAGTTCAAAAGCCATTTGAATCTCCCTTCCCTCTACATCAGCCCAAAACACTAGTTTGGCTGTTGTGTTTGAAGTTCCATGCTGCCAGATTTGTTTCTGATAATGTTTTGACGATTTAAATTTGAGTTTATAGTTGTTCTAGTTGTCATTATATACAGAAGGGCGGTGTTCAAGAATGCAGCTATGGTATCTTTCCTTAAGCATTGTGAGCCATTCAACATAATGTCCTCGTACATTTGTATAATTTCTTCTGCATACATTCTGATAAATTGTTTCACGGGCAATAAGGGTCTGATCGTGAACATTACAAAGCATCCGTTTATTAGACTTATCAATCGCTGCTATTTTGATTTTTCTGCACATTTTGTAACACATTTCTTTGATCTTTGCTTGCAACCCTTAACTTTGATTATACCTTTGTCACAGACAATGCAACTTACCATTTGAAATAGAAAGGAGCTACTGGGGCATCTCAAGAGATACGTCTGTACTTAGATGTAAAGGTATGATCGTCATCGTCATCAAATAATGAATGCACCCGCTTTGGAACTTAAATTGGTGAACGACTGGTGACATTGTCTGTTTTTTTTTCATGTTTTTTAACATCATATTATGGGGACAGTTTACTAGTTATTTTTTTAGTATATGTTCTAAAGATATGTAGGTAAACCTTGTTTTTGCTACATCTATGAGGTTTTGGAAACCTTTATCTGTCATTGAATGTATCACTTCCTTATCTGTACTTTAAAAACGAACAATATATCTTTTACCACCACCATCTATCTTTTGACTAAGTTTCAAGTTCTTTGATTTTTTAAGGTTAATTGACTTATTCCATAATAAGTGTCTGAAAAGAGACAATTTATAGAATTTTTACAAATTTATATGGGCACTATAACTAGCTGTATACTATTCCACTATAGAACAAAAATGAAACAGCATCCCTAGACACATAGATTTCTTTTCATAATTTGTTTTCTGTTATCTTCATTGACAATTTTCAGAATTGAAAGCCGTAATAAAGAATTAAGGAGTACAAGCCCTGCAGCATGACAACATCACGTGTTAATAGAATATCGTATTTCCGCTTAATTAGCACTTAATATGTTTAAAAAATACATAAACATGTATTAATTAATTACCAAAATCTGATAAAATAATTGAGAAGTAAATTTCTTTTATCGTTTCATGACATTTTGAAAGCAAAACAACATGTTTTGTCTGCAGAAATCCCCCCCCCCCCCCCCNTATTAAAAAATATTGCCGTAAAAGAATAAATCTGTGCAATATTGTGAATTGAAAAAGAGTAAAAAGGCGAAATAAGGGGTATGCGTTTCAAAGTCCCATAACTCTGTATAGCCCCAACATAATTTTGCAAAATTTTGTCAGGTGATGTCCCCTACCTAGACAATAAAGAAAAACATAACAGTGTAAATTCCCCCTAGGGGGGAGCAGGGTCATATAGTAGCTCAAGGTCTATATTTATTTTCGTTGACGTCATAACGAAATAATGATTCGACATTACAAATTAGTCAGTTACCAATACAAACTATACAGATTTCATTTCGACGTATGAACATTTAATAAGAAATTTAGAGTGCTTATGTATAAGAAAAGACACACAGTTTCCACTGACTATTTATTTAATCGGCTGAACAAGATTTAACACGTATTTAAACTGTTGCCAAACTGCAACACTTCTTAATTTTTTTATTATAATTAACCGGAATAATTGTTTCAAGAAATTTAAACGTGATTTCGAACTATGTGTGTGTGTCAAAGTTCACGGAAATGGACATTTTCCTTACATTTTTAACAAAGCAATTGATAACTAAAGTACATGATGGCAAAACTGTGTAATACTAACCAGCGACACTGCAGTGTATCCCGTTTACCGCGTCTGAACGGCACTTGCTATCATCGCCGTCAGGTAGGCGTGGCCCATCTGTGCCCTTTTTTACCTTCATGAACGCTGTCAACAGAATTACAATTTTAAAAGGCCTATTGATAAACGTTTACCTTTTATTTTGTGCGCTAATATTAAACATAATATGTTCATTTGGGCTAAACATTCAATTACATTTAATTAAGCCTCCACGAAGACCCTATTGGAAAAAGTATTACTTTATGGTCGCTGCGACTGTAACAATATCTTTTAGGAATCTGGGAATGCAAATATAGTTTCAAGAACGGTCTATTTATGTTGATAGACCATATAAAAAAAGTATAATTGTCTAAAGCGCTTAAGTTTACGAAATGTATTTAACGCTTTTCAAACACTTTCTCCCATAATGTTCCAATTTTCGACTAAACGAATGTGCGATGGACAGTAAACAAACTATCTTTCAAACGGAAATCATAGGAATATTCATGATGTTATACGGACGTGTGGTTCCATTTCGCAATAACGTCAGAAGCTCGTCCGAAGAGCCGTAGACGTTTGAAGCGTCGACGAATGAAGTCAGATCATTTGTCTGCTGACGTTGCAGCGTTTCAGGAACGGAGGCTACAACACAACAACAAGATAGGAATGTCAACGGCAACTACAACACAATCACTATTGAGACGGTTGGGATGTCAATATAGGAGGTGAAACCAAATAGGATTCAGAGTTGCACTTTTCGGCGTTTGTGAATTGATTTGTAATTTGATTTTATGGACGCGAAATATTTAAGAAAACAAACAGTACTGTTTAACAACGGACCTATTACAACGTGTGGCTACTGCGTAACGCCGGTAAACAATGACAGTGGTAACGACACAATCGATTAGTTGTATGACGTTATCACAAGCTATGAGGTGAATGAAAATTGCGCGCGATTCAATATAACAGTAGGCAATACGTTTGAACACAACACTGTTTGACAACAAAATATGTTCATCTTTTTCTTACTGGACATAATCAGCTCCACAAGGGTGAACACTTAAATTATTTCAAAAGTTATTTTGAAATTAGGAATTAACAGTAAGACTTTGATTAATTACATTTTAGCACCCAAGTTAATTACAACAATTGAAATATGGTCTGATTGATAAACATTATGTTTAATTTCTGACCCAGATCCACTGTGTGTTTACCTAAAGCAACATTTAACAAAATAAATTGGCCAGACTTGCAATACATAAATGTGAATGTGAAACGTCAGCATTGCCCTGACCGGTCTGGCCGTTGGGAGAAAATGTAAGACGATGACACAGAAATCCTTTGCCAGTCAGGTCTGTTGTGGGCTGCTATGAGAAGCTCATCCATGGGAAGGGATGTCCACTCTTTCACATTTTCCATCCAGCTTTTCTTTCTGACGCACTAAACGACGACCTTCCTCTAGGGTTCTTTGGATCACAGTCATGCACAGTGAGTCGTGTCCAAACCAAACCAGCTTTCGTCGTTGGACTGTCCCTAGGAGGGGTTCTTGTGGGCAAACACGTGCTGCTGTCATGTTCCGACGTACTTGTTGTTCATGTGCTCCAAGTAGGAGATGCGGAGAAGTCTTTTTAGACACGTGTGTCTGTATCCTGCGTTCTGTGTCCGCGTGAAGCGTCCAGGTCTCGCAGCCGTACAATAGGATGGAGACTACGATGGACTTATAGTGCCTCTACTTGGCGGGGAAGCTGATGGAACTGCTTGTCCATAATCTGCTCAGTTGAGCCATCATTGCAGTTGACATCGCGATTTTTATTCGGACCTCAGAAGTGCGGGTACCATCCTTGGATAGGGTTGCATGTGAAACATTATTATGATATTCTTAAATGTTGACAGGCGTAAAGTGTCTTATCGGTCTTTTAAATAACTTCATAAAATAAAAGCAGAGTAAATGTGTGTCATCGACCAATGGCTTGATACCACTTAATAGAATATAATGTTTGGTCAATATCTACTTTATTGTGAAGTATTATCATTTTACATATGAAACACGATTTACCTTATACCTATGGAGTCCTGTACAAACCTGATGACTTGCAGAGGGTCCCAGATGACCTCGGGACCTCCATGCAATATCCGGCCTTGAACCGTGGCACGAAAGGGTCATCTTCAGCGAAGTTTATATTGATGCAATTGTCGACACTACAGATACAAGGAATACATATTAATGTGTTGCGTATATCGTGCTTAAAAAGTGAGAAGCATAATACAAAGAAGGCGAAGAACATTGAATGGATCTAAGAAATGTACGTTATGGAAACCCTATCGTACCGCTATAAAATTGAGAATTCATTGATACATACAAACACTAAAATATTTCATTTATATTCCAAAATGTTTATTTTCTATGAGAAAGTCCAATTAGTTTGTACATATACATATTTAAATATTGCCAATATCACTTTGTTGCTTCAACGTAGGGAACTAACCAAACTGGATTGTCAATGAATTACATGCAACGAACTAAGGTAGAAATATTTTTCCATTTTTGTCTATACTACATGATAGATTATCGTCGTTCAAATTCACTGTGTTTGTCACATGACATATACTCACTCGTCATTTTTTGCACAGCAATCGTCCACAGCTGCATCATGAAGAAAACAAAAATACAACATGTTTAGATATTTTAATTTAATATCACAAAACAAATCAAAGTGTCAACATATGTTCATAAATAATAAATATAAATAGATATAATACAACCGCGACCAATGGCCATAGATAACGTGAAAGAACTTACCAGTGCTCAACGGGGTTAATATGATGTCGTGATCAAGGAACTGACCAAACTGGAAGGCCTGCAAGGTCAAATACGTCGACTTAAGCTGTTGCGGACCTCTGTGGACTGCGTTGCTCACCTTCCGTGCAAATGGCAGAGGCTTTCCATCAATACCTTTCGAACGGGGAAGGTTAAATCCGTCATCTGCAAGTCCCAGAATTAACGACACAGTTAAAAACATTAAACATCTTGATGCATGGATGGAATAGCATGTTTTGAAACAAGAGTCTCTCTACGATGATGCATAGTTCGCAGAAAACTCAGAAATAAATCAATACAAAACCTTAACCAACTTTATAAATATCAATGTATTCAAGCAAACTGCATAACGGAAACGCAATAATAGTTATAATACAACTATTTTTAATCACTATTTTTAATCAACTTTAAATAAAAAAAGATACTGCGATCTAATCGCTCAGATGGACGTTATGTCAAAAAATATACAGTTTCCAATAACTAAAGCATATTCTGTTCGACGCACCATATGCTGCCGGAAGTAGACGCCGTTGGGCAGCTCCCGCCATGCCCCATGTGGGGTACTTCAGATTGTTGCACGTGCCATCAATGGACCTGAACTTGTCGTTAGCACTGCATTTGAAGTTCAGTTTTTGACATACAGGAAAATTCTCGAGAAGACGAGAGAATTCCGCCACTGCAGTCTCGTTTTTAAGTTCCCCAAAACTGAAGTCGTACAAGAAAACGTACATGCCGATTACATGTCAATAAAAAATATAATTAAAGAGACGATAATTTGAAATATTCTAAACATCATGCTAGAGCCAAACCCTTTATACAGTACTTGCAATATAGCTCGTTAATTTACACACGAAATGTCCGTTGATCTATTCACCTATGTTTATGTATATCGGAAGCAATTAGTAAAAATGTCATCTTCTTAGCATTGTTTTAATAAAAGTATAAAGTTGTTGATGACCAACAGCCGTTACGATTTTTTACAGAACTCTATACGACATACCGTCTGCGGAGAGCTCTAAGGGTCATCAAGGCTTCGATTTCATTTGCCGTTTTGACGGTGTCTTTTCTGGGGCTCCCTCGTTGGTGGATGATCTGTAGGGGGCAGCGGAAACTATAGGAGCCGTCTAAAAAACAAAAACCAATATATTGTGTAGTGAAATAATAGATGCATGGTTTCAACATGTCGAGACAGCTTTTGTTAATGAAAATAACGTCATTATTTGTAAATAGTGACCTTGGCTATAAGCTAGAACCACTGGCACGTAATGCAACATGCAATCTTGAACGATTGAGCTATATTCTTGTTAAATTGCCGCTTGAATGATAAAGTGAAAGTCTACAAAATCTGTACATGCCTATGTTATACTTTTTAGTGTGAACGTTCAGCTAGAAAAACAATCCTTACACGTTGCGACCAAATGGTGAACATGTGTGGTGGCAAGTAATTTTCAAATTATCCAATAAATGGTGCTGTTACATGCTACCTAAACTATATGGCTCTCAAATTTAAGATTGACACTTATGTGTAATATTGATATTATATAAAATTGTGATAGGGATACACAACTTGGGAACCATCGGCTGGCGTCATATTGTAAACATTGTGTGGTTTTGTAAAAGAGCGGCCAGCTCCAAAATACAATACACCTGTGAGACTCATAATGTACAATACCCTAGTACGGGTGCCTGAGGCCTTGTACCAAACGTGTGGGTTACAAGAGGTCGTTTTGCAACTATCATATGGAATGGTACTCAAGTATTGAGTTCGGAGAAAATTTACCTATGGTGTTTCTAATGTGGGGCCCTATCGCAAGATACATATTGCTTAGTAATCAAGTATGTAGTTTTAATAATTTATACCAGTGACGTCATTTTGTTTTGCAAGACAACCGCTGTCTCGAATGCCTTTCCCTTTGAAACACACAATGAGATCGGTACCAATTCTTCGATCACGCCACTTGTGTTATATTCATTTTAAAATATACTTTGTTCGACGTATAATTTCCTACCATGAAACCAATTTACGTAAAATTAATATTTGTTTTGAAAATTGCGCTTACTGAAAAATCAAACAGTGATGATCCACATGTTTAATACATTAATGTTAACTTGACAAATGTATTATCTTTTTGGAGATATTGTAATGGACCCTAGCCTGCGAATAGTATGAGGCATTCATTATCTCTTATGCATGTTATATGAATAAAGAAATATGTTTAACATCAAACACATAATAAAACAAATCTTACTCAAGTTGCCTTCAGCACATCCGCCAACAGCTTTTACTTCATTAGCAGGGTGGGTGCAAACCTTCGGTGCAAACACTACACACACGAGCAACCATAGGGCTGCACTGAGCGTCTGTAAGAAGAAATGTGTTTCTGTGGAACATCCTTTTAAGTGTCACTGGCAATAAAAACAATTGTTACGGGCATCGGCGAAATTTCACCGAAATACATGAGATGTAAACAGTTTTTAAACTGCTGGACTACTGACATCCTCAGTCGAGAGCCACCAGTCACTGATTGTTTCGACCCTTTAATCTCGAGACATTCTCTTGGTAGTGGTGCGCAGGGGTGGTCAATCCCCTACGTGTCAGAAGTCGGCTTCCAGCTCCTCTCTTCTCTCCTTAGCCAAAGCCATCTCGATGCTTTCTTCGCTGCCTCCCCAAGTCTGTTGACTGCTCGCTTTCTGTTTCTTCCTGTCAGGACAAGTGTCGTGAAAAGTCTCCAGAGAGACTTTGGCGGAAAGCCTCGGACGCCGACCTCCACTGGGAATAGCCAGGTGTGCCACCCCTTCTCCCTGCATTCCTTCTGCAGATCAGCATATTTCGCCGTTTTCCTCTCCATCGCATAATCACAGCGCAACTCCCAAGGAACTGTGAGTTCAACCATCACCAGACACTTGTCCTCTGCCGACCAGATCACCATGTCGGGGCGTTGTGTTGTCTGGACCAAACTTGGGAAGACCAGCCTACGTTTCAGGTCAACCACCATCTTCCATGACCGCGCACGATCTAAGATCGATGCTGCTGGCGTGGGATGCTTCTTGATGGTCTTCCCTTCCTTTACAAACTGCGTCTCCCCGGTCTACTGCACAGTCCTCTTCTTTCGCCTCTCCCTTTCCACTATGTCTGCCAGTTCTTGGAGGACCTTGTCGTGTCTCCACCTGTATCTCCCTTGTGTAAGGGCTGTCTGACAAGATGAGAGTGTGTGTCAAGCGTGTCTTTCAACGAAGTGGGCAGGTTGGTTCGTCAAGTTTTCCCCCCATCGGTAGGGGTTTGCTGGTGAAGGTAGCAGGTCGTATACTGACTTGAGCAGGAAACTAATGCGTAGAGGTTCGCTGCGCCAGATTTCCGCACAGGTCATCTTCTTTCCTGTAGTCTGCCACTTCGTTCAACCCTAGCACCCCATTGCCACTGCCCTTATGCCTCAATCTTCTTCTTCGGCCCGACGCACCTCTGCCTGGACCATCTCCCTCCTTGTCCTACTGTCCGCCTTCTTCCAGCTCCTGGACTCCGCAAAGCCCAGACCTTGTGTTCCCACTGCCGTTGTTCCCACAATGTCTTTGTGTCGCAGGCGGCTCTCGGCTTGCGCTACAGCCTGGCTAGCAGACCATTTTTTTCTAGTCCTGGTCTCAACACATGCTCCTCGGACCATGTCATCCCTTGAATCCTTCAGCGTCATGACAAGTCTGACCTTTGCCACCTTGTACTTCTCCACCAACGAACTGAGTGGGAGATGTAGTTGGTTCGATCGTCCGTAGAGCCCACTGTTGCTGAAGCTGGGTGGTACGTCAAGCCACCTTCGCAAATGCCTACTAATGGTTCTCTCCAGTCCTTCCACTGCTGTTGTTGCAACCTCATAAAGCATCAGTGGCCACATCAGTCGTGGGAGAAGTCCATTTTGGAATAACCAGGCCTTGAATATGTCAGGTAGTCCGCTTCTGTCAATCTGCTTCAGCCCTCCAGTGAGATTTTTTTTTTGATGCGCTTGATGTTGTCCCCATCTTGGAGTGTACCATCATAGCACTTCCCAAGGAAGTTAATGGGGCTGTCCATTATCGATGTTATGTCCTCACCTTGCACTGTCAGATTGAATTTCTTGGTAAGCTGGCCTTTCCTGATAACAAGTGCTATTGACTTCCTGGGTTTGAACCTCATTTTGGACCAAGTCGCTGCCTCTTCTAGGGCCAAAAGCATCCACCTTGCTTTAATGTGGGTCTTTGTTGTCAGAGTGAGGTCATCCATGAATCCCTTAGCTGGAGGTAGGTAGATTTCTGTTGCTTCTTTTTGACCACGTGTCTCTCTCCTCGCCGCATTGATGATGAAGTTCATACCCCTCACAAACAGGACCACAGAGATTGTGCATCCTGTGACAATGCCTTTCTCCAAATTTGCCATGCTGTTGTCTGGTCTCCCACAGCAAAGCGTAGCTTAATGCCTCTGTAGAAGTCTTTTACGAGGTTACAAACGTGTTCTGGTACATGATACTGCTCAAGTGACTTCTTAATCAACTTGTGGGGTATTGATCCATAAGCGTTGTCAAGGTCTAGCCACACTACAGTCAGGTCATCATGGTTCACTCGGGCTTCCCGGATAACTTGGCTGCGAACACTGGTATGCTCGACGAACCCAGAAAATCCGAGAATTCCACCCTTCTAAATTGACGTATCGACGTAGTTGTTGTCCGTTACGAATGTTGTCAGTCGCTTGGCTAGGACTGCAAAGAATATCTTTCCCTCTACGTTGAGGAGAGAAATGGTCCGGAACTTGCTAATATCCTTTGAGTCTTTCTCCTTTGGGGCGAATATTTTCTCTGCCCTCTTCCAGCAATCCGGGATTTTGCCCTTTCTCAAAATCACTCTAAGTAGGGACCATAGTTTCCGAAGTATGCCTGGGCACATCTTTTTAGACTCGATAAGGAATGCCATTCGGGCCTGGGATTGAGCCTGTCCTTGCTTTCTTCACCACGTGCTGTACCTCAGACCATGATTGCTCCTTTGTGTCCGTCCTTGTGAGTCTCTCATCTCCCCTCTCGGAAGATGCATCATGTGTGTATTCTTATACTCTGTATGCTTTATATGGACATACAACTTTGCCAAATCACCCACGGATTCATAAATAAAATAACAGTTCTAAGGTGATACACTCTGATTTTTCACAAAGCGTAAATTACACTAATGGTTCTTAAAATAACCAATAGACAACATAAAAGTAATTGCCGAATTTCAACGCAGCATACATACATTCCATAAATTGTGATGCAATGCAATATATTGTTTGGCTATGTTTAATATCTCCATTGCTCGCAAGCTTTGTTCCATTTAGCACACCTTTCATAAAATTCGATCACCTAATACCGTGGCGATTCAGCTTGAAAGCACACGTTGCACATTGACGAAAACTACACTGACAAAATGATATTGGTACATGTACATGTTTATAAGATAATTAGTTTTCCACCAATGCTGCACTTATGAAAAGTTGGGACCGCTGTCGCTATATACTACTGTAATTAATTACTGTTGTACTATGCAGTTTAACATTGAATTGTTAATTGACGTGAAGGGATTACTTTGAAAGCAAACTTCAATTCATTCCATGAAACTTTAAATGGACTTGTTCACAGTTTATAAAAATGAGAATTTTTCAACTTTTTGTCACAGATTCAAGAAATAAATGAACACTGTACATCAGTGTGCGAAATAACACTTATTCCGCAGACTTATACTGAAAATACACTTTCGTTTATGAAAAATCATTGTTTGAAATTGATAAAATTATGAAGCGTCTCAGACGCGAAATGATCTTAACATTTCAATTTCTTGTATTATCGTTGTATTATGTAACAACACGTGTATAGTAAAACAAAGTATAAAATGAATGGCAACCCATGTGAAGACGGATGGTCAGGTCCGCACATAATGTAGTCGTAAAGACTCAACGGCGACCCGAACATTAACTCTGAATTAAACACGTACACACGTGAACATGGATGGCTGAGTGGCTTCGGCGCTTGGCTTTTACTCCATGGGTCAGTGGTTCGAGCCCTGGTGTGGTTTACTTTTTTTTTTATCTTTTTTCTTTTTTACTTTTATTCTTGTTTTTGTATTGTAGCTCTTAAGTTCTGATGTTTATATTTATCAATTGAAAGCATTTAATGACACACTTCAAAACATGCCAAAATCTGTGAACAAGTCCCTTTAATACCTGCTTTTTATGTGCGAATGTATCAGAAATCGCGGTTACGTAAACGTACCTACCTATTGCCACAGACGCAAAAAAAACAGCAACATTGCCTGTCGCGTACTATGAACGGGGCAACATTTTTATCAAAACGTGACTTTGTGTCAAATACCAAAAATTTCTGCAAATGTAAATAAAAATTGACACATGTCGGTGATTTTCATAGTATCATGTTACTATGATATCTTGAAGTTGAGCGGTTCATTTTTTAATGGAGCTAATCATTGCGTTGTTGTTTGCGTAACACAAATAAACGTCTTTAACTTTAGGAAAATATTATTATATTTTCAGAATGACTGTTGGCATTTATTTTATGATATGAAAACTACTACTTAAGAATGGAGATATTTAAATTACGGAAAAAAACATATGTAGATGTTTATAATTAGATCTAAATATTGGGACTCAACATTTTTAAAAACAACAAGTCCCAGGGACACGGAATATTTTTTTTTTTTTTTTTTTTTTTTTTTTTTTTTTTTTTTTTTTTTTTTTTTTTTTTTTTTTTTTTTTTTTTTTTTTTTTTTTTTTTTTTTT
>VMBQ01002257.1:105460-123512 GCA_007657795.1 Dreissena rostriformis
AAAAAAAAAAAAAAAAAAAAACAACAACAACTTTGGAAGCAATATACTCTATACTCTTCGTGACACTTTGTTATTAATCACTCGGCTTTTTCTATTCATCGTTCATACTCCACCATCACACAGTTAATGGTGCAATCAAATCATGTAGTGTATTTGCGGTAATTTAAATAACGGATGTTTTTGTGTAAATTGATACGTTACAAGGACAGAAATAGAAAATATGTTACCTTTGATCTTTCAATATCGAGGCTTTTAAATATCTATCGCTTCTCAATGTTTAAAACTATCAATAACACAAGCTATACAGAATGTTGTGACAAAGATAAAATACTTGTTTATTTAATTTACCTACTGGGTTACAGTAAAATTTGTTACCAGTGTTATTGAAATTAGTCTGCTGTTTATGCTTATAAACATATTCAGAAAGGTTGGTGTCGATCAGATGAAACTGTTTGAGTTTCAAAGCGGAAACAAAGAAGTGCAGACTTACTGACGGACCTACGGAAAGTACCAAACTATATGCCTGCCTTCGTATGTATAAAATGTAGTGTTTAAAGATACATTAAATTGACGACGTAAACCAAGTTAACGCAACCCATGCAGCATTTATCTCTGAATGAACGTTATATAATGCTCATTCCAACAATAAATTCACGTTAAGCGTAATGTTGGGCTTCACAAACCGATAATTTAACTCAAAAAAACTAACAAAATACGAACTTACGCGTCAGCTTTAGTTGATATATTAGCACCCATTTTCATCAACCACTACCTCCCTTAATCAATTTCCTCACTTGAAAGAAAACAACACAGTTCATTCAAAATTATGCTTTTAACGTTAAGTAAATGATGAGATGCTTTAGCATTCTTTATTTCACTTATATTGAAAAAGCATTAGAAAAAAGTGCAAAGTGAGCAAAATATGCGATGAGAAAACTAATAATAACAGTAACGAGGACAAGAAGGTAGACAAAAAGAATGTAAGGGAGTACATGGTCTGCTTATAAATATTAAGAATTTATAATTTTCACATTATCATTTTGTAATGTTTTGGTTTACCTACTTCTTGTTTTTCTAATAGCAAAGGAATACAGATTCTTAAATCACAGAGTTCCATGATTGAACGAGCAAATTTTTAATGTTTTATTATTCAAAAAAGTGTTAAAGTTCCGTAAGTTAAGAATTATTAAAGTTCCATAATTAAAAACGATCGAAGTTACATAAGCGGAAAAAAGATACATAAATAATGGAAGAGTAATTTAAGTTCCCTAAGAAAGAACAAATGCACTCCCAAATGTCAGCACACGTTCCATATTTAAGAAAATATAAGGAGATCAAAAATTGTAAAGAAAATTACTTAGTTCCATGGAACTAAGTAATTTTCTTTATTATGGCTACTAGATTATTAAATATTAACTATTTAGCAAACGTTAAAAATCAAGCAAAGAATAAATGTTCCGTAACTAAGCAAGTTACATAATTAATCCCTAGTATGTTCCTAATATTTGAAAAATCACGAATACAAAAATGGAAAAGGGTGCCAGTGGCTTGCGCTGTTCTGACCAGCTCTTGTGATGTTTCCCGCAATCATTTAAGAAATCAGCCAATATATTAATATACAAATGATTTGAACAAGTTTGATGATGATATTGTACACAATTTTACTTCTAGAGTATTCACACGCTCTTCTTTTAATTTGACACCTCGTGATAAAGTTACCTATGGCGGCGTCAGTTTATACCGCAGAGGGACATGATTTAATACAGAATCTCTGGGACAATGCTCTTTCAGAAGTGATTGATGAAGTAATATTTCGGTCATTAGCACCACCACGGAAGTAAAGTTGACACTGGAATTACAATCGTGACACATCGACTATCTCTGGAATCCTCCGTTAAATAGATTGATTTAGACAATAAATCGCCTGCTGATCCAGAGTGACTGATTATCAATTAACAATCTACAAATTACGGTATGTGAAGCAAATAATGTTCTTTATTGTTTTCGATAGATCCATTTATTCTCTCATTCTGCTCAGTAAAACATTGAACGATTGCGCTCTGATGTTAGGTCGGTCTTAATGACGTTCCGCAACGTATTTCCGCAACAGTAATTTATTACCTTATCAATAAATGTTATGGATTATTGCCCCGACCACCGGAAATAATTAACTGAATGTTAAAAAGGCATCAATTCTATGAGAAGCATATGACGTTTATTTATATGAAAACTTGTTTTAGCTCAACTGTGCATTTTTCTCTTCATAAACCGCTGGTCTGATAAAAAAAAATAAACAAAATTCACACACTTGATCTTTCGTGACCTTCTTTTATAGTTGTTCAAATGGTTCCGGTCCGCAATATGTGTAGGTCACCAGAGATAAAGATTTATTTTAAAATGCAAACTTCAAAAATGTATGAAACCGTAAGGTTTAGGTGTTTGATATTTGGTGTGAACATCATGTAGGGGTCTTCTACTAAGTTTCATAAAATCATGTCCCTGGTGTCAAAACTGGCATACCCAAAGGATTGACATGATTTATAAAGACTTATATAGTAAATAATTTAACAAATGTCTACTCTTAAATCACACTGATCCGGTGTTTAATATTTGGTTTGTAGTATCTAATAGTGCACTCTACTTATGTTATTTAAATCATTCCACTTTGGTTAAAAACTGGCCATGCCCCAGGGGTTGCATGACTTATAAAGACGTGTTTACATGTAGTAAATAACGTTCAAAATCTTCTTCACTGAAACAGCAAGGGTGAGAGATTTAATATTTACTTGCAACAAAATATATGGGTCTTCTTCTAAGATTGTTATTATCATGCTTCTAGGGTCAAAACTGGCCACATAGTGAATAACCAAACAACTTCTTCTCGTATCAAGGGTGAGAGGTTTAGTTATTTTGGTGTGTAACAACAGATTGGTGTCCTCGACCACATTCGTTCTTATCATGCCCATGGGGTCAAAACTGGCCACACCGAGATGTTTCATGATTTACATTGACTTATATAATACATAACTTTTTAAAAAGTTTTCTCTGAAGCCGCGTGCATTTTCATATTTGATGTATTATCGTTAAGTGGTAATCTACTTTTTTAAATAATGCCCCAGGGCCACATGATATGTTAAGACTTATATAGGTATGAACGTTTAAAAAAATCGTCTAAAACAGAAGTTTTCAGGGGTTTAATATTAGGTGCGCATATTTTTGTATTGTGGTCTTCTACTTAGTTTTGTTCAAATCATGCCCTATGTCGAAAGCTGGTCACGCAAAAGGATTCACATGATTTATAAGAACGTATATAGTAATTAACTTAAAAATCTTCATTGAAACTTCAAGGATCAGTTTTTTTTTAATTTAGTGAGTAGTATCGTGTAGTTGTTATTCACTAAACTTGATAAAATATAACCTCTGGTGTCAAAACAGGCCACGTCACATAACACAGGTGAGCGATCTATGGATATATTAACATTATGTTTAAAAAAAACGCGTTTAACTGTGTTTTTTTAATCTACAAAAGCACTCGAGGCGTGGTACTTAATGAAATTAGTCGATAAATTAAAAACAAAATGAAACAATACAAGAGATGTTATGGACTATTTGTCTGGTGAATCTATAACTAATTGCTTTCGATTTCGCTGCTAGTTCTGTATTTTAATCGGTTTTAAATCCTGATAGGAAAATATTTCTTCGTTTTTTAATTTAGGATGCATTCTACGATGTCCATTCATTAGTGTTATACGTTTATAAGTTTTAGTTTTATTAGTGAAACACACGAGTATTCTTTTTTAATTATTTGTTATCGCACGTACCACCACTCACACTCACCAAACACAAACAGACAGTAAAATAATATAATTTGAATGTAATAAAGTATGCATTCATCGTTGATCTTTATTCAGTGTATGTTACTCAAAGATGTATAAGTAATAAAACACGTGTATGTTGTATGAGCAAGTATCCAAATATCGTAGACCTGTTTGAACGTGTACGCATAATATTTTACTCAAATTGCCTCACACGGAAAAGAGCTGCAAACAGTAACGAACCTTGATGAAATTATACATGTGTCGCCGGGTGGTGAAAAGTGTGCGGCCAGTCCGGGACTCGAACCCGGGACACGTCGCTTACAGGGTGAGTGCTCTCCCGCCTGAGCTAACCGGGCCGCCACACATCTTTTCACCAATGCCGATCGAGATCGGTACCGTGACACATGCATGGTTATAGTTAGGAAACACATACGCTTTAAAGAATTACTATTGAAATATTTTTATTTAAATTTCGTTTATAAGCAAACGACCGCTTTTTAAATTCCTTAAGTTTCCTCATAAAATTAGCATACTTCGCGACTTATAAACTACATTTTAATAGCACGAACCGTTTTCATTGCCGTAAACTTTGAAGGGGCACTTGATTATTATAAAGTGTAAGGGACTCGGTTAACTTAAAATACAAAATGGTCAATAAACATGTCGTCTATTTGAAATTTACTCGATTTAACTATAATAATAGAAATGTAAATTTCGCAGCTCTATTGTACTCGGTTTTCGAGATTATTAGTGATAAATACTGCTTAGCTTATACCGTTCTATAATTTTTCACATGGTTAGTGGAAATGTTTTGATAACGTGGTTTGTTGACATGTTCTGGTCACGTGGTTCGTGGCAATGATCTGATTCTTTGAATATAAGCGAGTTTAATATTTAAGCAACAACAAAACATACTCCAACCATCAAGCCAAGGTTCCTCATTTGCCGCAACTTAAAGATAACTATACGATTAAAAACGATTTGTCATTGGCATAGAATGGGATTCAAAATGGTTATTAAACTAAACATTGACAATAACATAAATACGAATTAACATGGTGTATTAATTGTTGTAGGAAATACTGTTCGATGGTAGAATATATATTGTTATATTGTCTTTTTCCCAGTAAGTTTCGTTAAACTTTCTCGCTAAATTGTGGTCCTCAGTTAGTGGTGCCGTATCAACTTATTTAATACATTACGTTGAAATGAAAAATGTACCAACTGGTGTGTCCTTTTCGTTTGCATTCAAAGATAATTGTCGCTAAATAGTGGAAATTAGTTAGTGGTGACGTAAAAGCAGATTGTATACCTGACATAGAAGCCACAAACATACCAGCACGTGCGTCCTCGACGTTTTAAGTCGACGATTGTTTGAACATTTATTATGACTATGTTTCAGAAAAAGTGTCAACGATCACTGTTAATTTCTTAAAAAGGAAACTTCAAGGCATTAGCACTTACCACAATTACCAATTGTAGATGCAAGAGCACTTTAATTAAAACGATACAAAGTCGGTTCCTGTCAATTGTAATAGGCGGATAAGGAGGGTGACATACCCTTTACAATAGCACTACGTTGCCATGTAGTCGATTCAGAGGCATCGTGTAAAGGTCATTATTATATATTTAAATAAACACAATCAGAACATATATCTCAATGATATCTTGGTCGAGTGGGCTGGGTCACGTGTGGAGGGGGGGGGAATAAGGTCACTAGGTTAAATTCAAATAAAAGCTTGTGAACACTTAAGATATAGCCCAATCCCAATTAAACCTGGTCTTAAAATTTGCCTCAATGAAATCTTAGCTGGGATCCAAATTGTGTCATGTGGCTTAAAAATCTAGGTAGATAGATAAACTTAAATAACTTAAATAAAAAGCTTGGGAATATTTTATAGGCCAAATTAATAGCCCACTCTTCATAAAACTTGTGAAGAATATTTATCCAAAACAATATCTTGGCGCGGTTCCAAACTGGTTCACATAGGGTCGAAAATAATGTCACTAGGTTAAATTACATAAATGCATACTCTGGAGGCTACATGTATTTGTTTAATCTTCGTTATTCGTGGTCAAAACATTTGTCCTAATGCCATTTCGGCTGAGTTCAAAACTGGGTAATGTTCGGTGAAAAAATAGGTCATTTAAGTCAAATCATAAAACAGCTTGTGGTCACTCTAAAGGACAAATAAATTGCCCAGTCTTTATTGATTAGATCATTTATACCAATGATATTTGGCCATGTATTTATTAAAACAACGGCCATGTGATGTTAAAAAAACTAGGGTTATATTGTTTGTAGTCTTAGGTGATCGCCTTAGTTAAAGTTACTGTATGATCTGTCCGCTCTAAATTATAATTCTATACGCGTCATGAGTATGTTTTTGTTATATTTACTTAATTTAGACCTGGCTATTTTTGTAAATAACTCTGTACAAGGGTGTGGTTTGAAGATTCATTCAACCGGTTTAAACCTCAAAAGCTTTCCATGGACCGTCAAACGATGCGTAAATCTCCAACGCTTTCCTTGGACCGTTGCAAGGAGGTGACCTCAGTCTTATTCATTTTGTTTATGATTGTTGCGTGTTTGTGTTGTCACCCGTAATTAGTGCTTGGTAAGACTGTTTGATAATTTGTCACTTCCCATAAATAAAGGACCTCATAGAAATGATAATAATTTTATCCCATCATCAGGAGTACATTTTCAAAATAAACCCCGATGGGTAAAGTTAGCTTTATTTAGACAATGAAGCATGACGTATTTTTGTTCATTTTCATAATTTCATTTGTTTTGTATCGTGTTTTTTATCTGGCAAATGCTCTTTTTGTCAAATGTTCTCTTTTTGTCGTCAAAATAAAGACTGATCATTTTTGAGAAAATAATGGGATGAATAGAATACCAGTTAACAGTTTAGTGTGGAAAACAGATATTAAGTTTATTTGTTCGAAAAGGCTCGTGGTGTAGGTTTTCTAAACCTCGCTAAATAAACTTATCTGTATATAAGGCTAAAATAGTAGTCTCTATCTTTCGTATTTATGCAACAGGAGCTCCATTTAGTTTATGTTTAAACGCTTCCGTTTTAAACACAGTTTTTGTATGAATTATAACATATATATTCGTATGCATTTTTTTAGGTTTAAATAGAAAAGCGTCGTACTTATCTGTACAAAGGTACATATAAAAATATGAAAGAGCAAATATTTAGGACAATGTAGCTCCAGAAACATTATCAGGAGAGAAATTCCTGCTAGTCTTCCTTTAAGGCACGTGACCCGTTGCCTTTTAAATAAAAAACTGCAACGTCCACACGTCTAAAATAAATCTCCGCATTAACTTTGGTTTATTGAACATATTGTATGATCTGGAACCAAAAAAGTCCGATATCAGAAGACATCCTACAGGATTCTTTTTTTCCGTCCCCAGAACAAAATAACAACAACAGCACAGCCATGCCTGTTCAATGTTTTGGACCTGCCTTCAAACTAGTTATAAAGAACGCATTTAAAGATGATGATTTGAACAATCATGTCTTGCATGTCATCGTGATCATTGTTATGTAATTTGTCGAAATATGTTAAGTATATGAAGTTAAACGATTGTAAAAGATAACGACAAATTATGCAAACGATATATATGCTGTTTTAAAAATGAAGCTCTATAGAGGACAACCGTGCAACGCTTTCTGATTAAAACATCAATAACAGTGCTTTATTAAATGTCAGAATTTAACATGTGCGTAGGTGCCAACGAGAAACAATGCGTCGCAGAACCTCATAACGTTTTCGATCGGAGATCGATGATTTGAATCAAAAAGCCACAGATTTTTAGAATTAGAAATCTACCTGGGAAATCTCGATAAATCAGCCATGTCTGCCCGCGTTTAATGACGATTTAATATTCCATTGAGTGCTTACGAGATATGAATATCTATTCTTTTGTTTGTGGCGTTTGTCGACGGCATGTTATACCATTATCACCTTGTTTCGATCAGTCCTTAAATGACAAAGTGTATATGTTAAAATATGCTATACAATCGACGGTATTCACTTGGTTAACCAATGTTTTAGGATTGCGGTTTATACAGAGTTTGTTTTTTAGGGAGTACACTGTTTTTCCTTAGTTAATTCACAGCGAAATTAACTTAAAGATGGTCATACAGTGGAAAAAAACACGACTGTTTATGAAAAAATACTTTATTTATGTTCATAGTATGCAAATTTAAACCAAGACACTTTCGATAAACTACATACCTACAGAAGTTCAAATAATGTACATTGGTTTACAATTTAATAATGTCAATGATGATATTTCCAAAGAGTACATTTCTTATAATCTTATTGATATACATATAAAATAGAAAATAAGTCTAAAAATATAAAACATACTTTCCTCTCATATTATTTCAAAGTCTCGGGCACAAAAGTGTTTGCAACAATCATCATGATGCCTTCTTAGGATCCATTATAATTTTATTTTTTTACAGTATATTGACATCATTAGCACAAATGGATATGTATGCAAAACAAAACATTGAGACCTCTTTGAAAATGGCAAACCAAATTGAACTTGTATAGAAGATTTAATTAGATTGTACAACCCATTATACACGTGTGGCTCAAAACCATATTTAAAAAGGTGCTACAATAACTGATAAATAATGTCACGTTCATTAATTATCCTAAGGTACATACAATTAACACGATAAGAGAGAGAAATAACGATTGGCAAAAAATATAACAACGCAAAAAAACGACGAAATATCTCATGAAAATAATGTCAAGTCAATTAATTATCGTACGGTACAAGATAATATGCACGATAAGAGTAAAAAAACGCTTGGCAGTAAAAACAAATAGCAAAAACACAAAAACAACGCAATTCCTAATGACAATAATGAGATGCAATCCGGTTTCCACAGCGACCGTAAGGAAACTATTGTCACAATTGCCGGATGTGCTATATATAGATTTTTTTTAATCTTCTAAATTAGAGCTCTGGTGTTTACCCACTTAGTGTTTTATTCATGTTGGTGTTTTGACGCTAACAACCTGATATATTAAGCCGAACAACGGCGCTGACTGGATGTAGGAGAAATTGCGCTGGTCTAGCAACTGGATCCTATTCAGGTGTACTGATGTCTTTTATGTATAATTGTTATATTTTTTATAGAGCACAGACACTTTTACAGTCAATACATTTTAATTCCCGCTTTTACAGCCCCCATCTAACTACATAATTAGCACGTTGTATATAAATGTATAAGCCATGTTATACAGCCCCCATCTAACTACATAATTAGCATGTTGTATATAAATATCGAAGCACTGTAACTGTGAATAAATAAATTAAAGTAATTTATCCTCTGCAACCACTATTTTACGTAGACTAATGATGCATTTGCCCGTCCTGGTAGTCAATTTACAGAAAGTGCATAAGAATTACGTATTTCAATCACATACAACAACTTGGTATGTGTTCATTAGCATGTACCTCGTTAACATCGTGCTTATTGCCGTAATCCTTAAAGAATAATTATTGCTTATGCGTCTTAGTTTATACATATAGATAATAACTTCACTTCAAAAACGGAAGCAAAACTTGCTGTAACGTACCTTTGTTATAAAACAGTCGTGTGTGTGATGTTGTTTTTTTTTTTCCTTTTTTTTAATTATTTCAAAACAGTCAATGACAAACATTTAATAAATCAGAGAAATTGCAAAATTGTTCTTGGTATGAAATAGCTGGCGTCTTGTGTTTTTTTCTTGTTTGTCTTTGTTTTATTTTCAAGATTTAAATCACGATTAATACGTTTATTATATAAATACAAAAGGAAAAAACGTTTAGCAATATGGTTTACAAGAGCATCTTCATAATAACAGGCAATGAGGTGTTTTCTACTTTAAAAAACAACGCGGTTAATTTCAAATATCCATCTTAATTGCAACACAAAACTGATACAATGATGGCATAGCAAGAAATTTATGTAATGGTTTTGTTGCTGTTGTTGTGGATTTCAATATTTAAGAAAAATCCAACTTCGCAACTGCAAAACGCATGATGTTTTAATTTACGTATTAACAAACATTAATAAAGAATGCCACACAGTGGTCAAGTATGACAAATATTTAAAATAAGTATTGAGCAAATTTCCAATGCACTGAAGCAATTTATTTTTCAACAGCACAGAAAGTTTATTCATATAACTTGAACAAGTCTAGTTCACCATTTTATATACAAAGCTGACAATATATAAGCATTAAGCACATTCATAGAAATGCGAAAGTGAACAACATAGTATATAACAAGGTGTTAAAAATGCACTAAGGCTTTTATATTACTCCATGTTTGCATTCAATGCCTCATTTCTCATGTTAAAAGCATTTTTACAATATATCGCGAGTTTAGTTAGAACGTTAGTGTTAGTACTTGTTAACAAAAGTATAAATTTATGCATACTAGGTCGGTTACAATAGAATTTATCGAAATACTTTTTTCTGGTATCTGTATAAAGAGGACATACAATTACAAAATTGTACTCATCTTCGATATCATTTGAGCTACATATACTACATTAACGTTCATTTTAAAGGGACTGTTAACCACGAATGACGAAAAAAGAAAATTTCTAAAATACAATTACAATTATTAGTTTTTATTGATAACAATATCACGACTGGTATATAACATTACTTGAAAACTTGTTTGTTTTAATTTTTACTTTATTTTTGTATTTATATATTTTTACTGTGTATGCATACCAGGTCACTACCAGTTAACTATAAGTAACGCAAGTAGATTGATCATCATCGTCACGTAGGAAAATCCTAGGAATGTAAATTGTGCATGCGTAGCGAATTGTATATTTTTAATATATATAAAATGATCAATCTACTTACGTTATTTATAGTGTGTATATCGTTATGTCACCTATTTTCGCGATGTTCTTTCGATTTCATATCGCGAAATTTTTATTACCGAATATTTAATGAAAATATGAACTTTTTTCAAGTAATGTAATATACCAGTCGTTATATTTTAATCAATATAAACTAACAATTGTAAAAAAATACGGTATTTTAGAACTTTTCTTTTTTCGTCATTCGTGGTTTACAGTCCCTTTAAGGGATATTTATATGTCTACCAGATTCAATTTTTAACATATGGGACGAATGTCTTAGTTTTCTAAAACTATAGTTTTGGATTATGTTAGGGTTATCAGATAGTTCAAATTGATGTTTCAATTCTTTGTATAAAGTTAATGAAGTTATTACATTTAAATCATTTCGCCACAAACCTATGTGCACATCAATAAGTAAAGTTTAAAATATAGGAATAAACACATTTACATTTACTGACTCTGGATACATCCAGACATCTACAAAACCAGTATTTTGAACTTTGGTTATCCAATTGTTACATCGTATTATATTTTCAGCACCGTTTCGCATATAACGTAGTGTACTATATAATATACAATAAATTTGTTTAACAGTATACAGTTTTGTAAAATATTTTATAATTCGTGCATAGTCATTGCAAAAAGGAGAGGCTATGAATCATTGAAACGAAGTACGTATTATCGTTGTTCATCGGTCAATAAACAGTTCTGTGTTGTTTTTTAGGTGGTTACTAAACAATAGGATACAAAGGAGTGTGGTTAATAGGCATTCAAACTCTATCTCGTAGTTTACTTGCCGGTGAATATATATTCGTGGTCAAGTAAGAGAAAAATAGCATCAGCAGACTGATGTCTGTAGAAACTAGTTAATAAATGTGAACGTATGATATGTGCATGTCATAATATGCTCTTTGAATGTTAAAACTTTTTATTAGAGATGCATTTTGCTACCTGGTCTGAGTATGATACACATACTTGCAGAGATGGGGCTAAAATAAAGAGTTTTTGTGTAACGTGCTTGATGATTTTGTCAACAGAGTCACAGGAACTTTTGACCGCAAAATAGGTTCTCCGCAATATTCCACAATTGCAGATGGTAACTTAGCAACACACAATGAAGCCGAATGTAAGACATACTTGTAATGATGAGTATTGATTATTTTAACAATAATTATTGAATTGCTTTATTATGAAGAGCATTTGAGATATAACACATCAATACAAACAATATCATTTCAACGCACAAACATATGCATATTTGATTTTTTTTTAACGAAATTAGATATCGACCCTTCCATGTAACAAGCTAGTTTGGAGGCAGATAAAGTAATGAACATATCATATATCAATTGTCAGAGTAATATTGTCTGTTTTCATACAACACCAAACATAATATTGATCTAGTTGACATTTTTTTACGAATGTTCGAACGGACAATAAGATGGAGAAGAAACGGCTCCACTGTAAAGCACTGTAACGGAAAAATCACACATTAAAATGTTTATTATTTATGTTAATTAAATTGCTCTTTACTAAAACCAGGTGAAAATTAAGTAATATGCAACAAGGTAAGAAGTTTATAAAAAATCACGATCGCATATTTGTGCCTTATGTAGCACAGTACTTCGTTGAATGTTGATGAGTTGTAATATTTGGAGCTTTCGGATCCGCCCATGAATGAACGGAGACTAAGAGATTGCACGAAACGATTGTTAGTAAATAGTCCATCTAGCTGTACACAGATACGAGTGTTAGTTAATAGTACTTCCATCTAGCTGTACACAAAATCGAGTGTTTGTAAATAGAACTTCAATCTAGCTGTACACAGGTACACGAGTGTTAGTAAATAGTACTTCCATCTAGCTGTACACAGGTACACGAATGTTAGTAAATGGTACCTCCATCTAGCTGTACACAGGTACACATATTGTAAATAGTACTTCCATCTAGCTGTACACAGGTACACATATTTGCAATATATCGGGAGGAGTCATATATATAAGTGATGAAATCCAGATCCCGTATGGTACTGTCATACGTTGAAACACTCATAAATTGAAAAACAATATTGTGGTTTTTATTGATAATGCTCGATTGGTAAATTGGCCTAATTCGGGTACTTATCGTTTAGTGTGTAACGAGTTAGTATTTTCCTCGGGACAGTATCAGTATTTATGTCTTGATATTTTCTTAATATACGTTTTCATATTTTGCAACAATTAAATCACCTCATCAAAACAATATGATATCTCATACCATTCTTGAGTATGTATTCTAAAGTGCTGCTTTATCAAATAGTCCTGTCCAAACAAAAAATCCAACAAAATATTGATTTTAAGATTCTACACTGTACTGTTTTACTACCAAGCAATTATTCTCTTTCTTTTTTATTTTGCTTTAAACGGTTGAACATTAAATTGAATGTTTTCTGCTAAACTCATGATATAAAAAAAATCGTGTTTAAGTTAACGCATATTCTAAGTCGTTGATGGAGCGTTTAATTCATACTGATTTGTTTTGGGTCGAAATATAGATCATGTAAAGATTCTTGATGATTTGGTACATACAAATGTGTATTATTTAATCAACTTGGAATAATGCATATGTAAAATCACAATCTGCTTTTTTTTCAACACTTGGAAAAACTACAGCGCAGACATAACTTTAAGAAAATATGCCTAATATGTAATAAGTTACATGTATATTTCACGTTGTTATCGTTGACGATTTTCGATGCGGTCCATACCGTAATCAATGCGTTTGCGCTGTAGGCGTTTTCTTCCTGTGTTGTAAATATTTTTTACTAAAATTTCACAATCGATATATATCTTAATATTTAATAATACAATTATAATTATGTACGACATCGCACTTTTTCAAATCATGCCTCATTCATCAACGATGTAAAAATCTCAGATAAACGTGTGTCCTTTGTTTAACGCGATATTCCTACACACATAGTTATAAATGTGCGGAATACACACGCATCCTCGAACATGACACAGGAGCATGCCATTTGTAAATACGGTCGTTACTGAATATTATTATTATACATAATAAAATAATTATAATATTAAATCACATATCTTAGTATAACAGAAATTCGTAAATGTGCTATTATAAATGTATGACAAGACACAAAACCTACTAGGTAACCCACATCATGATTTGTATTGCCCGCTGTTAACATACACACAATACAACAAATAAACAATTATAAGTATGTGCTTTGAAATATACATTTCGTTTTATCGACTTCTTTTTTCTTGCTTAACTTATTAAGATCATCAGACTAATTAAAACAAACATATAAACATAATGCCTAGTGTAAAAATATTAAAATGTTAAACACTTACACGCATCATTCTCATTACTACTCAGAAAGCCAGTTGCTTCGTCGAGTATCGACACTAAACGTTGTTCCCAAAACGAAACAACACAGTATTGTATCGACAAATATCATAACTAGACATGCCCACCGCTTTACATCCAATCAAAATCCTCAGTCACATGACCGTAAACGCTTGAAGTGAATTTAGGAATTGTCTTCTAAACTAGAAATATATCGAGGCTACGCTTGTACTTTGACAGCTGCAGAGACTTATACTCATACGTGTCCTTTAAATATACAAGTTTGTCCTTTAAACATCCCAGATGTTGCGATTAAAATCAAGATACCTCATTATAATTTGTAAACGGAGGTCAAGCTTTATGAGATGTATTTTTACGGGAAGTTCGATTAAAGTTTGTTGTCTCTTTGATAGTAGAACTCGTTTGAATTAATATTTGTCACGTTATTTCTTGTTTTTAGTAAACTAACTTAATTTCAACCATTATATTTATAATGTTTTTACACATACAAATAACAACAACAACAACAACATCAGACGCTCTGCAGAGAACTGTCTACACTTTGTGCTATATCTGTTTTTGTTTCGTCTTAATTTGCAAATTTTTAGTCTTATTGTTTTTAATTGGGAGAGTAATAAATGTATGGCCAAATGGATCGCCATCTAAAACTATTATGTTTGCATGACAATACTTATTAATAATACTCGGTAGTGGTGAGACAACTTTCGATTAAGAAGATTCATAACTGGTCACCATAGGAACAGCTATCGTTTGTCTGACAGTAGTTATGAGTTATGATAAAATTATAGACCTTTAGGTCTCCAAGTAGCAGTACTGTGAGTCGAAAAAATAGTTTATATTAAACAGTTCTTGCAGTTCTTTAAATCACCTGTTTCATCATTAACCTAGTTCACTTGTTAGGAATAATGGATCACCATGAAGCACTGACATAACACTTAGCGGCGGCATCAACGAAAATACCTGACCTGCACAGGTCCTTAACTGAAAAATTGGTACTTTTCAATGGTTCGAATAACAACTCAATGTTTGTGTACCGATTTGCAAATATGTATAAATACGCTGTTTAATAACGTATTGCAGCGCTACATACTCTTGGTCTTATTGTTACGATCTAACCACACAACTCTGTGCTCCATTATTTGAATTGAACTTTGCATTAAAGGAAGAGACTGTATTGTTAACAACGACTTTGCCTCTCGATAACAAGATGTGCCACTATCCATTTCAACTTGCCCTAGCCCTGAACCCAACTAACGCATCTGGTGGTAGAACTGAAAATGAACTACAAGTAGAACGATCCGGAGAACTAAATATGAACAACAATACATCACTTTAAACCTCGCCTTTTCACAAAACGTTTTTAATAATACATTTATACAGTTGGAATACTATTGCGATGGAAAATGATTTCCAATTTTAGTTTATTGTATAATATGGTGTGACAGTACCTTGACCAAAATATATATTGCAAGCCAATACTATTGGAGGAGCATCCTTGATGTAGTCTGGCACTAGTTGCTCGCATTTACACGACACGGGCTATATCTTCATAATTTTAAAGTGTCAAAGTTGTTTACACATATTGACATTCTCAAATTCGTTCAATACATACTAATTTTCAAAATGTATAAATGGTAAACAAAATAGAGTTTTAATTTTAATTTAAATTTTTAATTAAAGTTGGTATAGTTTACATGTTTTCTGGTAATCAATATGTCCTTCAACTTGTAAACATATGTTTCATACATCGTACAGCGACCCTTTACTGTTGTTTTAATGTTCGATCTACTAGGTAGCATATGGGTTTGAGGCAATGACCTTACAGTATGGGTTCAAATGGTGTTTTTTTAAATTGCACATACACGTAGAAGTGTGTTTATGAGGGCATGCCAACGTTGCAATCGCATTTGAAGAGACATCTATTTATAATACTCTATGTAGATTGCTTAAGGTGTAAGCTTCCCATGAAAAACTGTTTATTATTTATTTATTTATATCATTTATATGATATGGACCAATCATTTTAAGGGCCGTTTCTAAACATATTGTGAACTGATAAATTTCCGATTAATAATATTCATACTATTTGAAATACCCTGCAAGTTGCGGACCGTTAATATAAAAAATGGAACTGAATCGACATATATTGTTTATTAAAGATTAGAAGGCGATCTCAATTTCTCACGGCAGTTTTTTTGTTAACGAGACTAGTCCATCGAATGTTTTACAAACTGTACTCTATTTAAGTAATCAATTAGAACAGTAATTGATTGTAAAATTGAGGTTTTAAACATTAATTAAAAGGCTCAGTAGGCACATTAAAAAAGACTGAATTTCCAACATATGAATCATCTTTATCACGTTCATGTACACGTCTGTTGTTTTTCAAGCTGTTTCCATTTAGCATACATGTTAGTTCAAGGCTTTGCGAACAAAGACAAAGGTGAAAACCTAACCATGTTTGTATGTTTTTCTTTAAACTGTTAGCCTATGATTGTGAACTTATTTCAAATTAGTTTGTGGATAGATACATCGTATATCACTGACACTTTGTAATCAAAATACAAAATATAACATGTGAAGCGCTGGCTTGCTTCCCGTTACGGGTCTGTTAATTGGTGTGTTGAAGTAAAATACATGTTTAATTTTCATCATTTTTGACAAACTTTAAAAAATAACATGTTCAATTATTCAAACTTTGCTATAATGCTATTCGGCATATTGAAACAATAACAATATAAAATAATATCATAATGCGACTTGTGCGACGTGCACAACGTTTGATTAATTATACTATAATTACATACAATTAGTATTAACAAGCCTACCCATCATAGCGTATTTGTAAGAAAATAAATTCAAAAATAATGTTTGTAAAAGGTGAAGGTGTACGGCTACATTTTTCCCCATTCGACCGAACATCCATGTGATATGCAGATCCACAAAGTTGAAACTAAAACCATGAACAAGATCAGGCTAAACAAACAATCAGTGATATCCCCTGTTTGGTTTAAACAAACTTACAAATACCTGATTTTGTAGAAGAAGTACTGTTAATACATTTTTACCGTAGAATAAGAATAATACTTTCGTGAAACAGCGAATATCAGCTTGAGTTCATACAGATATTAAAACAATTAAAGCTAATTTAGTTGCGTGTTAAATATAACTATACGTTAGTTTCAACCTATTTATTTTTGCACCCAAAGCCTAAGGCTTATTGAACCGCTCTCGAATCCGTTTCCTGTTTAGACAAAGTAATTTATGTCTATGGAGGGAAGATCCAAACAACGCTCTCACAGTGAGTTTTGAACCCGCGACATTCATTTCGCTTGGCGGACACCATATACACTAAGCAACATTTGAAACCTGTTAGGGAATCCGCGTTACCTCCCGTTAAACTTAAAGAATCCCGATGAAGTAAAGAACATCTTCCAGTCAAACATGGCGGCGTTCACCGATTTTTAACGTAATGATTCAAATTTTGTAAGTATGTCCCTTTTTCGCATATTATTAAAAATTAATGAATATCCTAATAAACGAACACGTGTGTCCCCGTGTGCGTACTTGTTAAATTCAAATCAATTAAGTATTGCGCAGCGATTGTTAATGCGCTTACATATCGACTAATAGCTATACACGCATGCCCATTATTAACAACGAAAGAAAGAATTACATTTGAATTTCAAGTTTATGAACATATTTAAAAACAAACGCATTTAATCCTCGGAACACTTTGCAAAAGGTGTGTTTAAGTGTAAACGCAACACTTGAAAAGACACATTTGTTTATAAGTGTATATGCTGTATTTAAAATTCTGCTTTCGAGGAAGCGGAGTTGTTAAAATCACAATAAGGTAAATACAACATGTCATAATGTGCTCTCGTGTTTAATATTAGCATAGCCGACACTTTACCTCTTATCAGGCACCTTTTCAACTGTATAACTAACATATATATA
>VMBQ01002258.1:25479-58770 GCA_007657795.1 Dreissena rostriformis
GCAGTGGAGGCAGGCACACATGAATGCAAGGTTAGTGCTGGTAGTTGTTTAGCTTGACTATTCATCAAATAGTCGGAATTAAAATTTTCTTCTGCAACATATTAAACTAAAAAATTCCAAATATTATGTTATTGTCATCGAAATAAAGTATCTCATATAATAATTTCCTAAATTTCAAGAGAAATTTAAAAAAACAAAACATTTTTACTTGGTATGGTATAAAAATAATTTCCTCTTCATGCATTATAACTTGTGTTCATGTGTATATTCACATGCTTTCCCAGGTTTGTGATTCTCCGTGTGTTGCTTGAGGCAGGCGAAGGGCTTGTGAAGATAGATAAAATCGTGGGAGACGATGGAAATCCAGACATTGTTATCAGCCTTGAACGCTCCAAGATCATCCCAGTTGGCAAACCAGCCATTGGAAACTTCCTTAGAAAACTTCAGGTAACGTTATTTCTTGCGTACCAGATTCGCTTTTTAGCTGACCTTAGTCTGTGATCTGGTGAGCTATTGTGGTCAGTCCGGTGTTGTGTGTGGTGGATTGTCCGTCATTAACTTTTAGCTTGTTACCACTTTACAGGACACATTTTCATTTATGCTAGAAGTTTCGTGAGCTTTTGTGATCACCTTTTGTCAGTCCATTTTCGTGTGTCATCAATATTTACATTTTGAACTCTCAAGAGGCAACATTTATTGCCCAATCTTCATGAAACTTTGTCACAATTATATCTCAGCTGGGTTAAAAACTGGTTTATGTGGAGTCAATAAATAGGTCACTAGGTCAAATTAAAGAAAGAGCTTGTGAATACTATATGCCACATTTATATCACAATATGCATGAAACTTTGTGAGAACATTTTTTCTAATGATATCTCAACCAAGTTTGAAAATGGGTCACTTGGGGTCAAAAAACTATTTCACTTTATCAGATTTAAAAAAAAGCTTGAGAACACTCTAGAGGCAACATATTTTGTCTAATGTTCATGAAATTTGCTGAGAACATTATCCAAATTATATCTCTGCCAAGATTGAAACTTGGTCACATGGTGTCAAAAACAACATCACTTGGTCAGATTAAATAAAAAGGTTGTTAAAACACTCTAGAGTTGACATTTATTACCCAATTTTCATGAAACTTGGCGAGAACATTTGTCCCAATGATATCTCCACCAAGTTTGAAATTGATAATGTGGGATAAAAAAACAAGGTCACTAGATCAAATTAAAGAAAAAGCTTGTGAACAGTTTGGACTCAACATTTTTTGCCCAATCTGAAACTTGCTCTGAACATTTTTTCCCAATGATAACTCGCCTGTGTTAGGAACTGGTTCACATGGGATCAAAAACTAGGTGACTATGTCAAATAATACACAAATCTTGTGAACATTCTGAAGGCCACATTTATTTATCAATCATCATAAAACTGTCTCAATTATATCTCATTTGATTTCGAAACTTGGGTCACATGGTTCCTAAATTGGGTCAGTGGGTCAAATTAACTAAAAAGCCCTCAAATGCTCTGAGGCCACATTTTTTGCCCAATCATCTTTACAAAATTTATCAGAATATTTGTTCTTATGATATCTTGGCTAAATTCTTAAATGGTTCTAGAAACATCACAAAAGCTGATCATAACAGTTCAGTTTTTATGCCCCCCGGTAGGGTGGCATATAGAAGTTGAACTGTCAGTCTGTCTGTCTGTCAGTCTGTGTGTCTGTCCGAAAACTTTAACATTGGCCATAACTTTCGCAATATTGAAGATAGCAACTTGATATTTGGCATGCATGTGTATCACATGGAGCAGTACATTTTGAGTGGTGAAAGGTCAAGGTCATCCTTCAGGGTCAAAGGTCAAAAACTAAATCATAGGGAAGTAACAAGCTTTAAAGGGAGATAATTTGTATTTATCATTTGACAAGTACAGATCATTTTCACAAGGGAAGTAATAATTTTAAAGGGATATAATCAAAAAATAAAAATTAATTCAAAGCGGCGCATTAGGGGGCATTGTGTTTCTGACAAACACATCTCTTGTTAGATCTCAGGTTAGCGACTTAGGGCCTTTAGCCCTCTTGTTGATCCAGTTTTTGGGAATGGTGGGAATGTTTATCTTGACAATAGCTGGATCAAGTTCTAATCTGGGTCAAGTGTGTCCAAAATCAAGGTCATCGTGTCAATTCTAGAAAAACCTTGTTACCAATCTAGATTCAACATTTATCATGCAATATTGATGAAACTTTGTCAGAATGTTTATCTTGACAATGTCTATGACAAGTGTTTATCTGGGTCACTTGTTTTCAAAATCTATATCACCAGGTCAAATCTTAGGAAAACAATCTTGTTACCATTTTAGAGGCCAATTTTTTTACTCAACTGTGAAAAAACTTTGTCAGAATGTTAATGTTGACAATACTGAGACCGAGTTTGAATCTGAGTCACATGCATCAAAAATTTAGGTCACCTGGACATATCTTAGAAAAATCTTTTTACCACTCTAGAAGCCATATTTATGCCTCAATCTTCATAAAACGTTCTCAAAATGTTTATATCAACAATATCTAGGCTGAGTTTGATCCTGGGTTGCTCGTTTTCATAAACTGTCATGAGTTCAAATCTAAGAAAAACCTTGTTATCACTCTAGAAGCCACACTACTTAATCTTGATGGAACTTGGTCAGAATGTTTGTCTGGTCAATATGTAGACCAAATTCAAATTTCGGTCACATGCAACCCAAAAATAAGTTAACAGATCAAATCTGAGAATAATATTGTTCCTACTCTAGAGGCCAATTTATGACTCTTATCTGGATGAAACTTGGTCATAATGGTTAGCTGCACTATATCTAGTCTGAGTAATAGGTCACCAGGCCAATTTTAATGAAAACATTGTAACTACTATAATGTACTACCACATTTATGACTCAGTGTCAATGAAACTTTGTCATATCTTGACACAATCTAGGCCAAGTTTTAATCTGTGTTATGTTTGTCCAAAAACGTAGTCACCAGGTCAAATCTATTAAAAAAAAAATAAAGCACTGTAGAGGCCACATTAATTACTAAACCTTTATGGAACTTGGTCAGAGTGTTTATCTTGACAATATCTGGGTCATGTTTGATTCTTGATCAAGTGGAGTAAAAAACTTTGTCACAAGTTCAAACCTTCAACAATTTGTGTACCATGAACTCAGGTGAGCGCTTTAGGGCCAATATGGCCCTCTTCCGTTTTTATTTTTCTAGGGCATCCTTTATGTGAATATAAGCAGAAAAGTATTTTAGCTTTTCTATTTTAATTGTCATCAGTGGTGATTTGGCTGTCATTTTGAATCAATGGCACTAGACGCTTGTTCAAGCAAATGTTTGCACCCTATATAAGTTATATTGAATTCAGTACATTGTTGGATGGTTCCTAAGGTTTACATGGAAATTTAATTATTTCAATATATCTATTGGCTGATTTGTTTAAATTTTCATTTTCTTATATATTCATTGTATGTTTTATATCTGCAAGCCAAAAGCAAATTGGGAAAGTAGTATATAAGATGTTTCTCTGTAACCATTCTTTATAATACTTTAACTAGCAGCTTATACTGGAAAAACTCCAAATAACAACTTGTTACTGAAATGGAGTCATAGTATTTATCGTAATGCAGGTTTACAAGACCACAGCAGACGTTGCTGGAGGCAGGAAGATGTTCGAGTTCTACTCTGACGTTCACGACGCTGGTGAACCACACTTCCTGTCGCTCAGGGAAATCGTAATGGCCCGAAAGCAGCAGAGGAAGATGTTTGTTCAGCACAACACCCTGCTTCAGGAAGGTACGATGTGTAGGAAGGCTAATACAGTTCTGTTTTTAGCCAACCTGAGGACATAGCGCTCATGGGGAGCTTTTAGGATACCGTAATGTCAGTCGTCTGTCCTTGTATGAGGTGTGTTTGTGCAATTACTTTTTCTTCTAATGACTTCTCTTTCAAAGTTTTCAAATTTATCCTGTCTGTTACATATGAAGTTGACCAGAGCTATAAAAAGATTTTAAAAAAGAGAAAAAATCAAAATTCTCTGAAACCACAAAGATCAGGAGTTAATATTTGGTTTGTAACATTGTCTTTTGTGTAGAGGTCCTTTACTTAGTTTATTCGAATCATGCCCCAGGGCCCTTGAGTTGAAAATGGCCACACCCTATGGGTCACATGATTTTTATAGACTTAGACTATGTAGCAAATTAACTTTCTTTACAATGACAAGGCTCAGAGGTGTAATATTTAGCATGTAACATCATATGGTCGTCCTCTACCAAGTTTGTTCAAATCATGCCCTAAGAGTAAAAATTGGCCATGACATGGGGGTCACTTGTTTCCCTTATTTGTTTATAGTACAAACAATATTCTCCTCTGAAACCACAAGGCCCAAAGGTTTGGTATTTGCTATGTAACATAATATGATGGTCCTCTATCAAATGTATTGAAATAATGCCCCTGAGGTCTAAATTGGTTCTGCAGTGGTGTTTTATGCCCCCCTTCAAAGAAGAGGGGATATATTGTTTTGCTGGATGTCGGTTGGTCGGTCGGTCTGTCTGTCGGTTGGTCTGTCTGTCGGTAGACCAGTTTGTTTCCGATCAATAACTTGTGAATTGATTGACCAATTGGCTTGATACTTCCCATGTGCATTGGCCCTTTGCCAGTAGATGACCCCTATTGAAATTGGGGTCACTAGGTCATAGGTCAAGGTTACTGTATCAATAAGTGTGAAAATCGTTTCCGATCAATAACTTGTCAACGAATTGACCAATTAACTTGATACTTCACATGTGCATTGGCCTTGGACAGTAGATGACCCCTATTGAAATTTAAACACATATATGATAAGATTAACTCTTATTGTCAGTTTTGTTGCAGAAAATCTTGTGTCAGGGCCCTGTTTGGGGGGGCATCAGTCTCCGACCGCGGAGCTCCTGTTTATTAAGCCATGAACACCAGGAGACAAGGCAGTTTTCCCTAGGGTTTGGTATTGGGCATATAACATTGCATGGTGGTCCTGTACCAAGTAAATTCAAATAATATCGCTGGGGCAAATTTAAAAAAAAAAAAAATTGGCCTCACCCAGAGGTTTACTTGTTTCCCTTGTATGTAAATAGTGAAAATCAGAATCTGTAAAGCCCATAGTTTTGGTATTGTTCATGTAATATTGCATGTTGATCCTATACCAAGTTGTTATCCCCCGCCAAAGGCGGAGGGATATTGTTTTGGCGTTGTCCGTCCGTCCGGCACTTTTGTGTCCGGAGCCATATCTTGGAAGTGCTTTGGCGGATTTCATTGAAACTTGGTATGAGTATATATATGGATAAGTGGATGATGCACGCCAAATGGTATTGTACACCATCTGTTAATAACGGAGTTATGGCCCTTTGTATCTTGAAAAAATGCTTTTTTCTGTGACAAAGCTATAGTTTGGCGGGGGATATCAATTCAACGAATTTGCTTGTTTAAATCATGTCCCTTTGGTCAAAAGTAGCCCTACCCTGGGGTTTACTTGTTTCCTGCATATGTACATTGTGAAAACAACTTCTTCTCTGAAACTGCAAGGCCCAGATGTTTGTATTTGGTATGTATATAGAATGATGATCCTCTACCAAATTTTTCAAATCATGCCCCTGGGGTCTAAGTTGGTCGTGCCTTGGTGTTTTTTTCTATTAAATATAACCCATGACCACCAGGAGGCAAGGCAATTTTCCATATTTGGCTAAAGTGCAAGCTTGTGAACACTCTAGTAGTCATATTTTTTTCCAATCATGATGAAACTTAAATAGAAAAATTGTCGTAACTTTTTTGTCCGCAGATGGCAGCATAACCATGAAGTCCTACATAACCAATCATATTTTCATTGACCATTAATAGTTGTGTGATTAAGGTATTCTATTTGTTTGGACAACGGAAGGATACAAAATGATTTAGTGGAATGTAACCTTCAGCGTTGTAACTTGTTCCTCCGCAGATGGCAGCATAACCTTGAAGTCCTACGAGGCAACAGCAGCGGGTCTGATCCAGTCGTTGGTAGAGAGGTTCCCATCAAATGAAGTGGACTCCATTCTTGAAGAGTTGTGGAAGAAAGACAAGCCCTACTTTGAATAAGACAAGATTGCCGCTCAGACACAAAAGAGGATGTAGCTATGTGCAAACAGCATAAAACCAGAACAGCCTGTGAGTAACTCGCAATCTGTTCAGGTTTTATGCTGTTTGCTGCTCATCAGTTTCTTAGGGATGGAAATGAAGCCTTTAAAACTTGAATCTAGTGAGAAAGGTCTTTAATTTAATTTGAAAGTGCATATCTGAGTGGTAAAGGGTTTATAATGACAATCAGAACTGTCTAAGTTATGTGCAAGCTTGTGTGCATGTAGGATATGACAACCAGGTTGACAAAGTTTTATAATCAGAGATTGAAATAAGTGTATACAAGTTTTTGATTCTGCGGAAATTGCTGTATTGTTGAAATATTTTTCACCCAAAAAGTATGCATATTCATAATTCTCAAACATTAAAAACTTAAAGATCGTTTGGCTGGGTTTTTGTTGCTAGTTATGCTAAGATAGGTGTGACATCAGTTTTCTGATAGACAGTCTCATGTTCATGGACCATAAAGAGTTGTGAGATGAACAAATTCTGCTTGTCTAAAATGATAGACAATAGCGGTTGAGATATGCATAATAGTTATATTAAAAACTTTAGAGATAATAATAACTTTATTTTCCGAAAATGAAACAACACTTAACACGTTTAATGTCATAAAATGAGTCAAATGTGTAAAATAAAGCGATAAACTGTTTGTGTTTTGTCAGTGTGTTCTTAAAAGTTGGATTATAGGCATATAATAGTTTGTAAAAAAAACTGTTTGTTATTAATGTCTGGATAGGATTCCAATATACTTGGTTTAAAAGATTAGATAACTTACAGCATCGCATGATAGTTCCCGAGTTTTCCTTGCATATTACATGTTTATACAAGTAAACACTCGTGCAGTCATCAAACGTTACAGTACACTATGTGTGCATACACATGTACCAATTTTTATATCCATTATTTTGATGTGTGTAATTTATGGTTATCCATAGGAAAAAATATGGCATGGGTTATATCTTTAACGAAATCAGGATTATGGGCATTTTGTACAATTAAAAAACTTGTTTCATTGTTATAACATAGCATAGGTTTGAGCTGAAATTTTTTCAACAATCCATATATTATCAGCAAATGAAGTTTTACTCAAAAGTGTTGGTATTCAAAAAGAATCTTTGAGTCAAGATACAATTTATTCTTAGTCCTTAATCCACAATTTCAGCAAAAAAAAAACAGTTGATTAAGCATCTTTATCTTAATATGTTTTAACAAATTTAAAGGCCTAGTTTAGGGATTGGCTGGCCCTTTTTGCGCAATCATCATACACATTTATCAGTTACCGCTCTAGATCCTACATATATGACTTGCGTCGGGGAGAGCACTGCAGAGACGCCGTAGCAATGCTGTGGAAAATTATTATAAACAGCAGCTTCGCCGCGATGTTCGAACGCATCGGAAATCAGCCACAGCGTTTGACTTCCTTTTGATTTGGGCACTTGGGCTTTGCAAATAAAGTGAATGACTATGGCTCCAGCTTATCCTCATAGTTTGATTTTGATAGACCAGATTCCAGTGGCAGAAGGAATGTACATAGATGCCGACGAAGGTGACTAGGCGACTGTTTTTTTTTGCGTTGCCTCGCTAAGTCATGATGTTCAAGCGTCGAACGCATCTAGCAAATGCTGACGTTAAAATGTTTTTAATATAATATGCAGAATAGTATATTCACATTAAGGACGTATGCGGCAGTTTCAATGCAAATTTTCTTACACCTAGAATTTGATAATTTTTGGTATATAGCTAGAACTATCTGTTGTGGATAGAAAAATAAAATGAAAATCATGGGTCACCAGTGTTGTTATTTTTTTATTCGCACTCAAACAACATACCTATTTTAGCATAAGTTTAAATTTAAAAAAAGGCAAACACACACAAATTGAGTAAATTAGTGAAAAAACTGTCGAAAAAACTACTATCGCTCTCTGTTTATATAATACTGATATAACTTAACTGCAAATTCATAAACAAAAACATTAATTGATTTTCAGGTCATTAATTTATCCAAAAACAACAACAACATAATTTCACATATGAAAATCAATTCTATGCATTTTACTTTTTTATTATTAAAGTCTTTCCCACACCTAGATTTTGTCCAAACTGACCCAAATGTTTCATTGTTTATTACTTTATACAAATATTAAAAGAAAAACATAGGTCACCAGGGTCGTTTGTTAACAACCGAAGTTTATCGGCATGTAGGAAAATACAATTTAAAACAATCAAAACAATGTACATAATTAAGTTCAAAACAAATTCTAGTACATGTATGTCAAAGCAAAAGTAGAGTTAGATTTAAATTAAACACAAAACATGTGTATCCGGATTCGTAAAAGTAGGTTAAAGCTGCATCCAAAACAAGATGTGAGCAAAACATTTAAAGGGGCATATCAACGATATTAATTGTAATTCTTAACATGACTTGACCATTGTTAGGCTGTATGCCAATGTAAAAAGAAGATTTACATTTAAATGAAGACCCAAATAATTAATAATATGTATCGAGATCAGTAACATTAGGCAGTATCCAACTAAAAACAATATGTATATAATACACTTAAAGGGGTACATCAACGGTATTAATTGTAATTCTTTACATGACTTGACCAATTCAAGGCACTCCATTGTTATGCATAAATGTATCTTTTAGCAGTTATATATTATTGGAATTGGTAAGAAAATGTATACGCAAATCAATATAAACACACGGTAAATGTATGATATAACCATACCATCGGTATCTTTCATAAGTTTTGTTGGAAATTATAATAACCTATTAGTTTTTGATACGCCACTATAATGTAATAATACTGAAATCAATCTTGATTTTTTCATGTTTACATTGAATGACATTTTTTTTTAAGTAAATCATACATTTTTAGGACGTTTTGATAATGTTTGATTTTTTTGTTTGTTACTCATAGAAGTATATATGTGTGGGTAGTTTGCTACAGCTATCTTTAGCCGGTAGCAAAATGAAACAAAAATCAAGGATCGACAGTGTTGCATATTTTTCAATAAATATTACGACTGTTTCAATGTGTGTGTTCACGTCTTAAATATGCCATACATGACAACATTGAGCACAACAGTGAGAAAACTTTTGAAAATAACGTATTCCTCTACAATAATTTATAACTATGATTTATATTTAATATTGGTTTCCAGATTTTCAACATAAAAAGTCCCACAATTTATATAAAACAAATATGGGCCTTATCAATTTCCTGCATGCTACACGTGGTTGCATGGCGCGTCTTTATTAGTTCAACTTGTCATTAACTATAAAGAAATAGTTAACAATATTTAAGTATAATGGTTTAGATGCAGAGAAAACGTTCGTTTTCTTTGATGTGACTTGTGTTTTATAAATGTTTTGCACATGCGGTACTCGCATATTTTTAAATACATTGCTTAACGATCGGACATACTGTAATTATCTTGTTGTTCATCTTTTTTTTACTTCAATGGCTAACAAATAATAAACAAAACATTTGTTTTCTAATCAAATTTATCAGAGTAAAATATGATATGCGAACGAAAAACACAATAATATTCGCGTGTATCCAGTTGCACGTCGAGCAAGATGCAACCCCACCCGCACTTTAACCAGAAGTATTAGAGCGTCGTGAATAAATGATATTCATTCATCATTGATTCTGTGTAATAAACTATATCAAACAACACCGTATGAAACTTGATTTACTTAGTAAATGTGTGAGAAATTAAAATTAAAAAAGAATTGAGAATAATTGTCTTAATGCACAGGAAAGCTATTCTTTTTTATAAGTCTTAGTTTCGACACAAACATTTCCAATTATGAGGATGTATCGCCAATTTTCCCGTATAAAGACTATTTTGTGGTCTTAGAGATGATGGTCGATTCTTATTGTGAAGTTTATAGGACACATATTGTTAAATAATTTTTCTTTGCTTCATAATAGTCGATTTGTTGGTGTTATTCCAATTTGATATCCATCCCGTTTTGATTCGAATATCCGTAAAAGCATACACTTATTGCGCAACCGGTGTTAAAGTATCCGAAAACGCATACACTTATTGCGCAAACGGTGTTACAGTGAAAACAAATTTGCGTGAAACGAAACTGCCGCGTACGTCCTTAAGCGCACAGCGCCCACGCCATGTTCGCCTTGTAGCAACTTTTTTTCGCGCGGTGAGAACGCATTGATCGCTGTTATACGGAATCCGGATAGTGTCATCTATAATCTCGCCCTATTTCATCAAGGGCGACACACGTTACACGAAGCGAAACACGATATTTTGCGCGACACGCGAAGCGACGCACGATATTTTGTGCGATACACGAAGCGACGCGCGAGAATGTACCACGAAATATCGCCCTTGTGTAGGTAGCCCAAAGAGCCAATATCGTGGTAAATATCGCGTGTCGCTTCGTGTATCGCGCAAAATATCGTGCGTTGCTTCGCGTGTCGCGCAAAATATCGTGCGTCGCATTGAGTATCGCGCAAAATATTGTGTGTCGCGGTCTAAAATTAGACCGCGATACACGAGATTCGGATAATATGGGCGATATTTGAATAATAAAATATCGTGTATCGCTTCGTGTGTCGCGCAAAATATCGTGCGTCGCTTCGTGTTTCGTGCGTCGCCCTTTGAACGCGAGACACGATATTTTGCGCGAAACTCAATGCGACACACGATCTTTTGCGATACACGCTTCGAAGCGACGCACGATATTTTGCGCGATACACGAAGCGTCACGCGATATTTACCACGATACATCGCCCTTCGGGCTACCTACACGAGGGCGATATTTCGTGGTACATTCTCGCGCGTCGCTTCGTGTGTCTCGCAAAATATCGTTCGTAGCTTCGCGTGTCGCGCAAAATATCGTGTTTCGCTTCGTGTGTCGCCCATGATGAAAGAACGGCGAGATTATAGATGGCACTATCCAGATTCCGTACAGTTAAGACGCCGCGGTGATTGTAAGAACACGATAAGGACGTCGCAGTGATGCTTTGTGTGTGCGTATTCGAATAATAATTTATTATTTATTGACACGTTTCGCGATGATAAAACGGCGCTCTGACAGAATTTTAGAACGGCCCGCAAGCTGTCCGGTAAAATACATAATTGGTTACCAACAAGAGCCTTAACTCATATGAAGTATGGAGTCGGAAATATGCCTAAAAATGCTTGGTTGAATAAGCTCAAATGCAGTTTCATCGGTTTATTGGTATTGACTGATTAATATATATGCTCACCTCTGAAACTGTGGGTGTAACATAAGCATTGCCACATACCACAGGACTGTATACTAATATATCAAAATTGTCTGATAATGATCAAAATTATAAATGTTTTTCGAATCTAAACATAAACCCTCATATTAATAACTCATCGATGTAAATGTATATTTATAGCACGCACTTAGTTGTGTTCACGATTGCAAACTTTGTTACAAATTTTGAAAGTTTGTATTAGTTAAATATGTCCAAATTGCGAAATTGCTCATGTCGCAAAAACACAACAAGCTTATTGGTTTACAACAAAAGACAAAATGGCGTTGCAGTACACTATGCCACGATTGAAAACTTTGTCTCAACAAAGTTTGTATAGTTAGATTATTTTTATTACCAGAGTATTAAATTGCCCATGACGTAAAAAAGCAAACAATTTGACTGGTATACAATCAACGAAAACATATCGTTGAAGTTGACAACATTGCGACATGAAGAACGACAGTATGGCCTTGTTTTTATGATCGTTATCCGTATGTTCACGAATACGCGTTTTTGCTGTTATATATGTCGTGTTCTGAGAAAACTGGGCATAATGCATGTGCGTGAAATGTCGGTCCAGATTAGCCTGTGCAGTCCGCACAGGCTAGTCCGGGACGACACTTTCCGCCTAAAATGGATTTTCGCTAAGAAGAGACATCATTTACACGAAAAATTCCATTAAAGCGGAAATTGTCGTCCCTGATTAGCCTGTGCGAACTGCACAGGCTAATCTGGGATGACCATTTACGCACAAGCATTATGCCCAGTTTTCTCAGAACACGACACATATCTGTCGCTATTGATCACACGAGTAATGAGCACTCTTAAAACGATTTTGATATCAACTTTATATTTTCTCAATCTTAAATCAATAGCTATTAATCGAAAAACCTTTTCCTACATTTCATCGATGCATGAACTTTCTGGAAAATTACGCATAATTTGCATTAACGCCGTTAATAAGGGGTAATTTTCCAGACAGTTCATACACCAATGAAATTCCGAGAAAATGCTATACACGCAATAACAAAACTGATCTATCCTCTGTTTAGGCTGTTTTCCGTTTTTTTAGTTTGTATTTCTTTTTTTCTCCATCGGGGGCAGACCCATCTCCAACCTGAGATTCGCTGATGACATTGGCCTAATGGGTGGCACCAGCAGTGAACTCCAAGACATCACCAACAGACTCTATGAAAGAGCATGAGCATACAGGTTGGAGGTCAGCACGGAGAAGTCGAAGATCATGGAGAACAGCACAGCACGAACATGACCTGTGCATACATCACCGTGAACGGCGAGAAGCTTGAAGAAGTTACCAGCTTCAAGTACTTCGAAGCAACCCAGTCCAAAGATGGTAACAGTACCGCTGAGGTCCGAATAAGAATTCCCATGGCGACCGCAGCGATGGCCAGACTGAGCAGGTTGTGGACAAGCAGTTCAATAAGTTTCCCCACCAATTACAGGCTCTACAAGTCCCTCGTAGTGTCCATCCTACAGTATGGCTGCGAACCTTGACGCTTCGCGCGGACACAGAAAGCAGGATACATGTTTTTGAACACAAGTGTCTCCGACGAAATTTCCGCATCTCCTACCTACATCGAGCACAAGACCAACGAATACGTCCGGAACACGGCAGCATCACTTGTTGGCACACAAGAGCCTCCTGGCGACCATCAAACGACGAAAGCTGGCTTGGTTTGGTCGTGTCACCGGGCACGACTCTCTGTGCAAGACTTTGCTCCATGGCACGCTAGAGGGAGGTCGCCGTCAGAAGAAAAGTTGGATGAACAAGGAGTGATGATGATGATGATAAAGATGATGATGCTGCTGCTGCTGCTGATTTGATGATGATGATGATAGAGATGATGATGATGATGATGCTGAAGCTGATGATGATGCTGACGATGACGACGACGACGACGATGATGATGATAACATGTTTCTCTACGTTATTTCTATTAGAAAAGAACGCCAAAAATGACGTTTACAGTAACATCATCTCTGCATGTATTGTTTTCAATTGCACCGGATAAGGAATATATAAAAAGTCAACATCTTGCAACAAGTGTTGTGTTACTCATAAATCATGGTTAAAATATATTTTTTTGATATATAAAATATCTGAAAAACAAAATTCTGCTTAAACTCTAAACGTACGAATACTGATCTCTTTTAATAAAATATATCACTGTGTACGATCAGCGGCAGCCATTTTGACAATGCCAATTTCGTCATTTACAATAAATGTCGGCGTGTGAAATCAAGAGACATACTGGCACACCTGTTGTGTTTGCCAGGCGAAATCAGAAAAATATCAACGTAATTTTGATACTATTTATAGTAAGGTATAAAGGCATATCGATATAATATAATAACAAGAGGACATAGGTAGGTGGCGAAAAGTGAGAGTAGAGAAGTAGAGGAAAGAGTGAGAGTAGAGCGAGGTAGAAGAAAGAGTGAGAGTAGAGGAAAAGTGAGAGAGTAGAGACAGATAGAGGAGAAATCAGAAAAATATCAACGTAATTTTGATACTATTTATAGTAAGGTAGAAAGGGGCATATCGATATAATATAATAACAAGAGGACTTATATTATAGGTAGGTGGCGAAAAGTGAGAGTAGAGAAAAGAGTGAGAGTAGAGAGATGTAAAGGGTGAAAGTAGAGGAAAAGTGAGAGAGTAGAGACAGATAAAGGAAAGAGTGAGAGTAGAGAGAAGTAGAGTGTGAGTAGAGAGAAGTAGAGGAAAGAGTGATAGTAGAGAGAGGTAGAGAAGAGTGAGAGTGTAGAGAAAGGTAGAGGAAAGAGTGAGAGTAGAGACATGTACAGGAAAGAGTAAGAACAGAGAGCGGTAGAGGAAAGAGTGAGAGCATAGAAAGAAATAAAATGTAGAATAAAGAGGAAGGTGGTGGGAGGAGAGAGAAGAATATGAAAGACATCGGGCTACCACGACCAGTACCCGATGATGGTGGGCTCTTAGAGCCCGGGTAACTCCGTCCACAGGACAGAGTCGACATATCCGCAATAACGGACTGCACTGTGTGTAACACAGATCACGGTTTCGAACTCTTTGGTAACCTTTTATAGCGTTTGTCTATATTTTGGTATATACTTCGAATAAGTTTTGGTTTCTCAACAGAAATGTAGAATTTAATTATGACAGCACGGCAAATTAACTATTTCATCACATGTATGGTTCCTGGGTGAAAATGTATCTTAAATATGTATTCAAGTGACATAAGTATTTTACTTATCTTCAGCATTTTACAGTTTTATTATTTTTTAAAGTTCATCTAAATGAACGTTATGTTTCCGTTACTATAAATAATGACCATTCAGTCTTTAGATTTGTGAACAAAAGATCCTTTAGTTAGGCATGATAAGGTGTGAAACGCCTTGTTCACTGTAAACTTAAATACGCTTACGTCTGTGTGATTTGTTATACTGGGATTTCGTGGTCTAGTGGAAGCGCACTGGCATTGCAACATCGTGTGTAGCAGGTTCGAGGCCGCCCTGAACCTTTACCACAACACAAGCAACATTGGATATAATATCGAAATTATTACTTATACTACTAAATAGCTTGGTCCCGGTTTTATATTTTTCCTTACCTGGTGTGGCGTATATATGCTTGTCATAATGCTGGACAGAAATGTATGCTCGTATGTCAGTTCACTATANCCCCTGAACAGACACGGCTGGGTCCGAGACTCTTCTACATTGTGTCATCAAATATAAATCATTTGATTGGGTTGTTCCCATTTTTAAATAATAAGTAGTTAATTATAAACGCTGTGTTAGTATTACACGTGTTTCCCTAATTACCGAGGAAAAGCGTTACAAACGCTTTGCTATTATCTCGATTTTGAATAACGAATATACATTAATGAACCAATATTTTTAACATTGTTAAAAAGTCACATAAACTATTCTGTTCTGTTATTATGAAAGGTCCGCGATGCTGCTGGAAAGGGGTAGGGTACAAAGACGGGCGAGTCGGGCGACTAGTATAATCATTTGCTTATTACAATACAGTTTTTACGCTAAAATGTGTCATTTCCACTTAATATTTGTGAAAATTATTAAATTCCAAAAGAGTTTCACTTTTTTGGTTGGCCTGAGTGGCAGAACGTGGGTGTGGGGGCAACATAGATTATGATGCAACACCGTTCTATTTCGCTCTAGCCAAAGATCTAAAAATATACAAAGATTAGCGTTATCGGGTTTTCACGAACATTCGCCCGGCGACGAGATTTCAGTCACATGACCAAAGACAACGCGCGTCATCTTATCGTATGGCGTGCCATTTTGGTCAAAAGTCAACAAGACCTACTAGGTAAAAAGAAAAATGTACGTCNTATACATGTATATTGCGAATGACCGTAGCTATTAAATTAATCCGAGGCGCTCGTACATTTTCGCCGTAAAACGAAAAGTTTTTTTTTAAGCAAACATATCTTATCAAATAAATGACAACTCAGATACGTCACACTCTACATATGTGCTGGATTAGCTCAAAGACGAACGCCTATAGCCATATTACCTGATTATTGAAACACAATTGTTGGTACGAATTTGTCTCTTATTGTTTAATAATTATGGTGTGCTTGACATACGGAAACACTTCCGTCTTATTTGTCTCACATTAGCCATTACGGCTCATGGAAGAAAGAAAACCTAATTTGCGATGTTATTAACTTTTTCTGGATAAATCACTGTAGTTACATAATGACTGACCGGTTAAGACCCAGTGAATACTGAAGTGTTCATGTTCTATTGTTAACCCTTTGCATGCTGGGTAATTTGTCGTCTGCTAAAATGTCGTCTGCTGAATTTCTAAAATTAGCATTTTCTTCGATTTTTTTTCAAAGAACACTATCAGAATAGCAAACAGTTTGGATCCTGATGAGACGCCACGTTCTGTGGCGTCTCATCTGGATCCAAACTGTTTGCAAAAACCTTCAAAATCCGGTTCCAGCACTCAAAGGGTTAAACCAATTTTGCGACGACCAATCTTAATCGCGACCAAGGTTGTTACACTTTAGTGCTTTTCTTAATCTATATAGTCGGTTCTTACGCAGTTCTTAAGAGCGAAACATCGTAGGGATAACTTTTTCAATTACAACACTATCTCGGTAAAAAATAGGAAATTGCATTTTTCTGTAAACAAACTAATGAGCTTAACACACTTAACGATATATGCGGTCGGATAATGAAGCAAAACTACACATAAGTCCACATTAATAAATGCATAGTGTGCATATATGGTATATCTTGTTATTTGTTGTATAGGCAATAAAGATTACTTGTATTTTCAGAAATATAACAACATGTTTTTCAAAGAATAAATATCTTAGTTATTGACGTTTATTAACTGATTTCCTCATAACTTTAACTATTATAGTAAACAACGTATAACAGCGCGTATGGGAATTAACCCCGTGCTGATCGAATGAAAAACGGATGTTTAAAACGTGAATCCAAAATCTAAAAGCGTTTTGAGGAGCATTTGACTTTAAAATTAAGTAATGCAGCAAACTGATTTAACAAGAATGTTTGGAACTTTGAAAATGTATCAAAACAATTATGTCAGGTAGCTAGAATTTGATTTGAAACAACATAATTCGTAACTGTCATTTTCTAGATCTGTAAAATATCAGCTTGAAACGTAGCATAACAAACATGTTTATTTTTTTAATCTCAAGAATGTCGGAATTTTCAAGATTGAATTGATGTCAATGTCGTTTTTTAGGGATGATCACTAGACGTTTAATTCTTTTCGAACAAACTTACTATATATTTTTAGATTCCAAAGCGTCGCAATTGCTTATGTCCAAATGAGTGACATGATTCAATAAGATAACTCATACCAGGAGAAATTTATAAGTTTTAGTTTTGGACTGGATTTAAAAATTGGAAAACAACTTTCAGGTGAATGTAAAATCACAAGAAAAAGTAAAACGCAGGATTGTTCTTGCAATCGTATAAGCTAATCAGATGCAACTGTATAGTAAAGTATTTTGCAGTGAGGCATTTTTAATTTCTCAAGATAGTGCAAACTTCGTGTATTGATGAGCTTTATTTTCTCAGCAACAAGTCCGAGTGGTATGTCCAATTATACATTCAATAAGTCCTAATTTAAACCGCGGTACATTGAACTATATCGCTATCGTAAAAGGCAATCATACTGAATGCAATGGACATAAAACCGTCTCCTTGTATAGTATTATCGATGATGTACGTACACACTAAAATAAAATATCGTTCGTTGACCTTCTCCGATCACTGGTCAAAACTCGCATCCTGCTAATATAAATGAACAAGATGTGTGTATATATATATATATAAATATATATATATATATATATCCAAATGGCAACATAATGGAGTTTATAGACGGCTTATAATGTCTTCTTTCAAAACATATGCCAAACATTTATATAAAGAATAGGACGTTGATGTTACTTTCGATTCGTTGTTTTTATTTATAGTCATCAGTCAAAGTATACTTTGGAACGGTATTTAGGTAAAAATTACATCATTCGTGCTGAATATTTACATTATGACCGATGTTTATTCTTATATTCTTCATGACAATTCCAACATGCTTGTTGTCTATTCGTTTATACTTGATGATTGTTGCATCATTACATCATTCGTGCTGAATATTTACATTATGCCCGATGTTTATTCTAGTATGCTTCATGACAATTCCAACATACTTGTTGTCTATTCGTTTATACTTGATGATTGTTGCATCATTACATCATTCATGGTGAATATTTACATTATGTCTGATGTTTATTGTAATATGCTTCATGACACTTGCAACATGCTTGTTGTCTTTTCGGTTATACTTGATGATTGCTTGGTGACTATCCAATGTTTGTGTGTTCATTATTCCTGAAACCAGTCACAATCGGTTTTGCCACTAAGCGTCATTAACAACGGAAGTTAGCAACAGACAGTAAGCAGAATACAACTAAGCAGAATGCAAGTTACCAAATTGCGCACATTTATTGTCCGTATGTTGAATAAATTACTTTTCGGAAAAAAGAGAAAACATCCGAACTATTTTGACTACTATACTGAATAAGCTGAATTAGTTCCTTTTGTTTTATAATCTCTATTCAACTAAATACGTTTATTATTGTCATTAAGACCAGTAGGCCTACACACGAAATTGACTGCCGTGAATGTTTCATCAACGTAAATACCGACGTTCCCGGTAAAATGCGTTTCATCAAACAAAACGTAAATAACGATTACATAAATTTGATTGAACGATACTTAACCACGATAGTTTTGAATAATCACATGTTTATCAAGCGAGTCTCACAAAATAAAATTGAAAGGTGAAGCTTTTCTGTACATCAAATAAAATTGTCTATGTTCACATCACTATTTGTATTCATTCATATTCATACCACCAAGATCATGAAAATTAATATGACATCAAAATACTGTCTGTGTTTGCTATTTTCATGAAGTTTCTATTGAAGACGTACCTTCTGTTGTTTTTTTTCCATTTATATATCAGATATACCTTGTGCTAAATTGAAGCATAGTCTACTTGTATGTTTTAGTAATATCATATCAATTAATGTCAGTTCATTCACATTTGATCATTTCTTTATAAGTAGTTTAAATCGAAAATGATCAAGACTTATTGAGACAATAATCAAGCCAAAAACAAAAACTTCCAAATAGACTTTTATTAAGAGCAATAACGTGTAGAATGATCTTTAGCTGTGTCAACACAATTTTGTTAATGTGCTCTACATAATATTTATTTTATTTTCTATTGTTATTCTCAGTTTAATAAAAAAAAAATGTATTTATATTTTCAGGTTTCCACAAGGGGCAGCTATTCTGCTCTTAAGAAGTTTTCAGGACATTTTCGGCTGTAATGTTTATTTTATGTACATGCGCAAATAACATTAACTACCACACTCAACACCATGAGCACTGTGTAATCATGCTTCTGATCTTTAATGCTTAAGCAAAAGAAGCCCTCAGTATAATCTTGAAACATTGTCTTAAGTTACACTTGTTCTCTTCTTTAAGGTTCATCGATGCTATGTCAAGATGGCCTTGTGAGACGCATGATGCTTCGGTGTTTGATAGCAGTGGGTTAAAGGTAACTTTTTGCTTTAATTTAATCTGCCATAACTAAAACAAACATGAAATAGGTTGAGATACTATCCTTAATCCAACTACATTAACTGTCGATTGCTGTTTGATCTTCAACATAATAGTTTCATTTACAGCAATATCAATAATGATTAGTTACAGCTTTACTAATAAAATGTTTGAATTTGTGAAAATTAAGTTTTGTAATGAATGAGTTCTTTTGAAAGAATGTATGTCATGATTTGTTTTAAAACAAACATTGGGCATAACTTGTGGCTTTTTTGTGTTTAAATAAACTGATATGTTGTTATTCATTTTATTTAGTTTAGTTTAACCTATTTATTTTAGCTCGATTGCATCGAAAGCCTCAGGCTTATTGAAATGCTCTTGAGTCCGTTTCCTGGGCCTATAACCAGTACAGAAAGACATAACGTGTTTTTATAGGCTATTGACTTAAAATCTAGAAAACTTTGTTGACGATTGTTCAAGAAGAAGGGCCCCGTGCATCTTTTAGCCTCTACTTTATATGTAAAAGAAAGACTTGGGATTATTGTTTTAGATATCTGCATCGCACTGGTGGATGCCTGCCCTTCAAGCCAAATAAGTGCTGTGAAATAGCAACTGTTTGTATGCGACTGCACGACCTGTGCTTGGAATTGAACGTTCCGCTGATAGAAGAAGATGGACACTTTATGGATCCGGAGGTTCCAAACAACGCACCAGTTCAAGGAGCAGCAGTCAGTAAGAGACAGCAGCTGATCGAACTGTTAAGTTAAATGTTTAGTACATGTTATCCATGTGAACACTCTTAGAAGTCCTTTTTTAAGAATGGTGCCTAGTTGTGTCAACCCCTGTTTGTGGATGGATCAGTATTATAAGCCATCTATCCATATTTAAGTTACGAAAGTTCATTTGTGTATGTTCAGTAATGTTGTCTGCCTAATGTGTTGAATATCTACTACATGGTTTAAAGTTTTTGAAATAAAATTTAATTAAATATATAACATATATTAAAATATATAACATATTTACCTGAGCTACAGAAAAAAAAATCTTAATAAAATACTGATGGTACTGTTGCACATAAACAAACTGAAGGTACCTTTTCACATGTCGAACACTTTTTCAGCTTTCAATGGGTATAAGATATCAGTACTGAGAATTCTCAAAGTGAAATAAACAAGAGATGTGTTTGTCAGAAACACAATGTCCCCTACTGCGCAGCTTTGAAATAAAATTTCTATTCATCATTTGACAAGTTTCACCACTCAAAATGTGCAGCTCCATGAGATACACATGTATGCCAAATATCAAGTTGCTATCATCAATATTGCAAACGTTATGGCGAATGTTTAAGTTTTCGAACGGACGCACAGACTGACAGTTCAACTGCTTTATGCCATCCTACCGGGGCATAAAAAGTGTGCTTTTAAATGTATTTTTACCAAATTGTATAAAGTTTGCAGTATATAAATATGGATTTTATTGTCATGAAAAACTAAAAGCTTACCTGTAAATAAATATATTTGCTTAATGTAAGAATGCTTTACTGAAAGACACCCTTAATATGATGCTCTGTTAAATAATCAAGTTTTTAGCCACTGTTTAAACTGTTATGTACCAGTGCAATTTATTAGTATTTCTGGGGACATATTTATGATAATGATATGTAAGTTCTTTTATAACAGTTGAAATTGCATGTGTATTCAATGAATAAAACATTAAGAACATTCACATTTATTTAGAGTTATTCATAATATTAGATAGTACAATATACACACAATTTCACCTCAGTTAATACAGATTTATATTTCTGGAAATAATTGAACGTTGAAATATTTGTTTTTGAGAGACACAAGTTCTTCCAGATTTTTGTTTATGTCCCGGAGGATGTCAATTCTGGTTATAAACTTCTGAAGCATGACTTCTTGGGTTTTCGTCAAGCTTTGTCTACATGCTTTACACGTCGCTGCAAGTAAATAAATGTAATAGTTAACATTGTATTTATTTAACAAAATTATGTATTAGACAAAACAGACAGCACCAGTTTTTACTAAGTCTTGTTTTCTTTCCTTCGCCTTTGTGGCACTCAAATAAAGATAACATTTATTTTAATATCGCTTAAATGTATTTGTATTATTAATTAACATAATTGTCACCATCATAGAAGCAATAACAAGTTATGTAGATATATGCAATTTACACAAAGTGTAAAAAGGTTTGCAAATGAATAGCATATATATAAAATATATTTTTTTTTGTTAAAAATAATTGACAGAAAACACACACATACAACTTACTTTCAGGTTTATCCACTTGCGTTTCGCCTCATGGACTGTTCATCCTGGGCCCAATGCGTTGATCATACATGGAATTAAATAACATTTAACATTTTATCACATTTCTGAGAAATACATTATTTAAACCCTGATACAGTTAGCAGGAATATAAACTTAGTTTTTACAATAGGTGGCCCACGCGGAAAAATATCTTTAGTTTAAACCTATTAGTTTTAGCTTGATTGCATCAAAAGCCCAGGGCTTTTTTTAAACGCTCTCGAGCCTGTTTCCTGGGACTAGGACAAGTACTTGGTGTCTTTGGGGGAGGAACTTAAGAACGATCCCACAGTGGAAATCGAACCCGCGAGCTGCAATCACTAGGAGGCCACCACTAATCCACTAATCTACGCTACGGTGACCCTTNATAAAGATAACATTTATTTTTAATAACGCTTAAATGTATTTGTATCATTATAAATTAACATAATTGTTACCATCATTGAAGCAATTACAAGTTATGTAGATATATGAAATTTACACAAAGTTTAAAAAGGTGTGCAAATGAATGGCATATATATAAAATATTTTTTATTTTTTTTGGGTTAAAAAATGATTGACAGAAAACACACACATACAACTTACTTTCAGGTCTATCCACTTGCGTTTTCCCTCATGGACTGTTCATCCTGGGCCAAATGCGTTGATCATAAATGGAAATAAATCACATTTAACATTTTATCACATATCTGAGAAATATATTATTTAAACCCTGATACAGTTAGCAGTGATAGAAACTTAGTTATTACAATAGGTTACCCACGCGGAAAAATATCTTTAGTTTAAACCTATTTATTTTAGCTTGATTGCATCAAAAGTCCAAGGCTTTTTTAAACGCTCTCGAGCCTGTTTCCTGGGACTAGAACCAGTACTTGGTATCTTTTGGGGAGGAACTAAAGAACGATCACACAGTGGAAATCGAACCCGCGAGCTGCAATCACTAGGAGGACACCATATCCACTAGTCTACGCCACGTGCCCCTTAAAATATATTTACAATGTTGGTTGCCCACCTAATGTCATTAGTAATGAGTAACAAGCCAAGAACCATGTACAGTACATGTCATCTGAATATTATACTTTCTTAAATTAAAAAAATTAAGAATATTTAACACCAACATGACAGACTTTCGTGCACTTTGTATCATAAAGTCTAATATTTTATTTATTTCAAATATTGTTGTGAGCCTTAATTGAATTTCCTAGGCCTAAAGACATGAAAACAATTTTTGCATAGATAATTATGTAGATACATGTAGATGGAAACAAATAAATATATATATTTACCTTTCAAAATAAGGGACAAACTAATTACTTATTACACAGGTACTTGAAAAAAAAAATGTTGGTCCTTATATATACAGTCAGTCAACCAGTTTAGAATAACCCGGCCAAAAAAGTTAAATCCTTTAACCACAATAATTTCTTTCTGGATTTAGTGTCAATGTGAGAAGATGTAAACAAAAAGGGTAAAGTTTATTTTGTATGATAACAGGTTAGGCTAGACGGCATATGTATTTTTTTGTCAAAAATAGCCAATTAAAGTTCACCCTTTGGAAAATTATAAAAAATCGTTCAACTTACAGAATTAGTATTTCAAAACATTGTCATGGCATTTGTTTTTAATCAGCAAAAATTCATTTGAAAATAATAAACCCTTCTATATCCATATGCACATTTCAAAACAGAAACTCATTCAATCAGTTCTGGTTAACGTTTTGCTGCATTTATCCCCCCTGTAAGCATAATAAAAAAAAACTTTCTTGCTAAAACTTTGTTCATTTATTCCTTTACCTAATGTACACCTTAGACACTTATCATTTTGTTTGTATTGGGGCATTATGGAAAATTAAATACAAATTAATCGGAACTGCTGACATCCGGAACTGGTTCACAAACTGTATAATAAAGGAAAAGGTATCTAACGATGATTTCACAGGTGTATTTAATAACGCTATGCAACAGCATGAAAGATCAAATAATGCACACAAATGTCGTTGTGGTTGCCAGCAGGAAGCATCAATCTATAATTAAACACCGTTTATTTGATGAAAATCCACCAAGTATGTCCAAAACAAAAGTTTCACAAATATGACCCAACATTCGCAGTGTGTAATTCTCGACGTCCAACTGTCAGTTATGACAGACGGCGAATTTCGGTGTTTTTTTTTCACAATAAAACAAGAACTTTGTTATAAACTCCACATACGTTTTTCATTTACTAAGTTTTCATTCGAACTACGTCGTTCTTATGTCCCAGTTCAACGGTAAAAAGTCGAAAATTCATAAGAAACAACACATTTTGCGTACTTCGCACCATCGCGACCACCATTTTGAGGCAGAAGCGGTGTTACGGAAAGAAGACGTTTCATTTGTTGAAAATAAAATTGGTTAACTTGTTCTATAATTTACGACTCATTCAACCAATCGATAACAAGATAAAATTTAGCGCGTTCCAACAATAACATGTATACTGTTTGAACTTATAATATAATATGTGGTGTATTTTCTACCTTTTCAGAGTTTTTTTTTGTTCTGCAGTAACTAAAAAACGATGTATTTCGAAAATAATATAGTTACTGAAAAACGTACGTGGAGTTTATAGCGATTTTCTTGTTAAATTGTGAAAAATCGACCAAAAATCGCCTTCCGTCAAAATTGACATTTTGACGTCGAGAATTACACAGTTCGATTTTGGGTACATATTTGTGAAACTGTTAGCCGTTTTGGACATACTTGGTGGATTTTCATCAAATAAACGGTGTTTAATTATAGATGGACGCTCCCTGCTGGCAACCACAGCGACATATGTGTGCATTGTTTGATCTTTGATGCTGTTGCATAGCGTTATTAAATACACCTGTGAAATCATCGTTGGATACCTTTTCTTTTATTATATATGTAAGGACTACATTTTTTTTTCAAGTACCTGTGACTTATTACGTCTTCAAAACGCGGTTAATTTCTGTTCAGTAGCAAATATCACACAAAGGGGCGCAACTTCTGATATAACATAAAATTTCCGTTATACGCCGTAAATTTCCGTAGTCGTCCGTAGCATTTCAGAACGACTGTCAATTTCCATCATTGTATCATGCATGATTGTATGTTGCGTTGTGCTTGGGTGAAACTCACATCTTGCCATCGCGTTAATTTATTCAACGCATCAATGTTTGATTCCATTAAACACTGCGCCTATTGCACAAGTCTCTCTGCTCAAACCAACATACACATACCCAGCATGCAATTTACGAACAAGAATGTTGCATCTGTACACATGAATGATACCATTAAGCAGAATGTAAATAGACATTGGTCATCAGGCAAGATGTAAGTGTCATCAAGCATGAAAAGGTGTTTACATACAAATTGAAAGTACCATCAAGAATCATGACACAGTCATAAAGAAGGATGTAATTTTTACCTAAATACCGTTCCATATTTTTACATAATATATGCAATAACTACAGCTGTCTCAAGACATCGCGCTCGACTAATCTTCCGCTTTGATAGTATGATGTGCATTTTAAGTCATAATATTATATTTACCTCAATGACGTATTTGAAGGGGAATAGTTTAGTAGCTATAAAATATACGTACGCTTTAAGCTTAAAATGAAGACATATAAATAAGAGCGCCCGATTATTCATATGCTTTGATTGTATAATATACATTTTCTGTCAGTCGCCTAATATAATGACCACAAAGACATATTTGATTAGAAAAATCTTCATGCTTGGTATGCATGTCAGATAGAGATAGGATTTGTTGCAGACAAACGCTTACCTGAATTTCCTTAGTACAAGAAGTACAATAAAGAGCATAATTCTGCTAAATTGTTTCGTTCGAGTTCATACTTTAAGGTCGAATGAAAATCTGTGTTTCATAAAACGTGGGCTGAATAGCGTAGCTATTTCGTAGTCACCTGCTTTATAAATAAATGAATGAATACATACATTTACAAGTCTTGTATTTGTACAAGATTCAGTTTGAAATGCCTGGTATCATTATTTCGAGATTTTTACGACTGTTTTCATACCAAATAAAGGGACACGTGCGGAAATAACATGAATAAAGATTAAACATAAAAAAATATGTCGATGTCAATTTTGCGCGTTGAAATCAATTTGGAAAATTAAGCGTACAATATGATTTCTTCATGTTACACGAACGACCTAAATAATGCCCAAATAGTATAGCAGTTAATTTCACTTTTCACATGTGTTGTGTTTAAAATAGCGTGTGTTTTATTACAAGATATAATTTTGTGTTAAGTTAAGTAAGTATTTGGTTGAAATAACGTCCACCTCAAATCGTCTTGTAAGGACAAAATTTGATGTATAAATAAATATAATAATACATATAAAATACCATAAGTGATACGAAAAAATAAAACACACAAAAGCGTATTGCTTTGGATGAGAAAATGATGAGCCTGCTCATTATCTATCCTAAAACAAATGTACGGAACCCTAATAATGCAAGATGGACAACAACATATCGATATAGATACCAAACTTGGAGTTTCACTTCTTTATATTGAGGTAACGCTCGCAAATCTCGGCGTCCTCCTTGGACCGTTTGTGATTGCATCCATGACTAACCAAATGATGAAGCCTTTCTTGAAATTATTCCTGATTCCTTCTGCATCCGATTGCTGTTTAGAATTATGTGGAATATGTATACGTTTCTATACATGGTATAAATTGTTTAGCCGTGCTAGTGACAGGTATAATATGTTTTCCTATTAAATATCAGAATCTTGGAGTGCCCGATTTGAACTGCCAGGATTACCCCCCCCCCCTCCCCCCAATTAAGTAAAGCGATTAATTATTAAAAAGCATAGGCTTAATGCATGTCATTCCTGGTTTCTGATTGGTTGTTCTGAATAGAGCAGTATTCTGGTGGAAATGTCGGGCTGATATCGCTGTGGACCGATGTTAAATTCCGACCGATATATGATTTTATGTCAGCGCGATTTCGGGCCGAGCTCTTTTAATATCGGGATAATTACGATGGAACGACGGCATCGCTGCGACATCGCGCTGTGTTCTGGCCTATATAAAAATGTTAGCTCGGTCTCCCCCAAATGGCACCACGATTGGTTCCAGCTGAACAGCTTCAACTGTACAGTTCAGCGACCCGGTTAGACTTGAGCATGAGCTGCAATATATGATTCTGAATACATATTGAATGAACACTGGTGCATCATTGACTGGGACAAAAATAGAAATGAATCTGACGCCCACACCTATGCAGGTGATGCTACATAGTGTATATACATTTGTAAAAGGAATATATCGTGGAGAGCAAGATTAGAGTTAATAAATTGGTTTAAATTATGCATTAAGCAATGGCTATCCTTTCTCACAGACCTTGTTGACTTTACATTCAAAAATGCTGGCATCTAGTGTACCAAGCATGAAGCATAAGTTATGCTTCCGCACCATTTTTTAAGTAAATACAAATATTGAATAAATTTTGCTGAAAAAATACTGATTTGAAATATAAAGCCATATTACAATATATACATGTAAGTTTGTAAGTTTTCATAATAAATATTTTATATTTAATTTGGAAATCCAGCTAGGTATGCATGTGAGCTACATAATTATACACATTAAAAGATATAAAAATGAAAATGACTAACTTACAGAGTGGAAACTGTCTTTCTTTTCTGAAATTACAATGACTTTTACCATGTTTACACGACTGACCCTAAATATCACACGAAGCCAGACCTCCGTGTAAGCTTCGCTCGCACAGACTGTTTGCACCAACTGATTTATTCAAGCTTTAAATATACTCTTAAAACATTTCACTGTTTGTGCTCAAGTCTTACATCCAAATCGAAGGACTTGTCAAGGCAAGTTTTCAGATTTGTAAGGCGATGTAAATTGACGGGTAATACAATATGACAACTAATTTGTAGTGCTCTTTCATACAATATATTACAGTATTAGCAATTTAAAATGTATGTGAAAAAGACAACCTTTGGCTTTTCCTGATTAACGAACTTTACTTTCTGATAACAGGAGAACAAAATTGCAATTTAGATTTTATTTTTTGTTCTTTATAAAAGTGTTTATGTTGAGACAATACATGTATGTTGGCTGTCAACTGAAAGTAAAACATATTGAAACAGATAATTTTTCAATATACAACATGTATAAACAACACAAGTTGACCTTCAAATCGTCACAATCTTTTATCAACACCTTTCAAAACTACTCGTTTTCGTACTCATTACCTGATCAATAGTGGATGTGGGGATGGCTGTGTCAGTCAAATATTAGTTTGGTTAAAACAGTAGCTGCTCTGGTCTAAATTGGTCTGGATTCCTCTTTTTAGACAAACATATTACTGTCGTGAAGCTATTTCCGAACTGCAACATTTAAATAAATTATAAACATTGATTCTTTCTAAAACTATGAAGTAATGCATTCGCACCACTCTTCGAACGAACTTGTTAATTGCATGTTCGCGAATCCTCTTCTCTCCTTTGTCCCAATATTACGAGTATAATTAAGAGATTCTTCCCGAAGATGCCATTTTAGGCAGTTCTAAGAAATACAAGGTTTATTTGTTGTCTAAATGATGTACCATTTTTTTTAAACAATACCCAATTTAAGTACTTTGTAAGAGCATCATCATTTTCATGTAATTTTTAAGGCCGATACAAACACTAACATTGAGACATTACAAACAAACCTTGAAATATGTAAGGTAAATATTGAGACGTGTTTATAATCTTACGAAACCTATATTTGAATCCACATTTTACAAATCGTTTTAGTTATGCACACATTTAACGCCAACTAAGACTAGTATCAATATGTTGGCTTTGTCTCCAATCACAGTGATTGTGTACGTATTTCCCTCCAGGTCACCTGACCTTCCCTCCGTTTTAAGATTGAACTTCCTGACAACCCAGTCTGTGAAAATACTGCATACATGTTCAGTCTGGGTATCTCTTCCTTCTCTGTTGCAACTTTCAGCTGCATAGGCAGAAAGAAAAGTCATATACTAGTATATGTTAAGTGTACACAACCCTGGCTTACTGCATGCTAGTACTTATTTTGTCCCAGTCTCGTTAAATTCATTGTTTTGTTTTAAGGAAGTCTCTTCTGACTTTAACTCCATTATAGTCAATCGTGGATAGTGGCCTCCTGGTGTACGCTTATCATAGTGTACATGCTTATATAGGATGACACTCTGCACACGTAGTTTGTCCAGGTTTCTCACAGTTCGCCTCAAAACTTAAATATATCCTTATGATTCAGATCTTCAAACTTGCACACTGTCATTTGTACACCAACTCATAATACTCACTCAATGTCATTGAAGCCAGAATATTACTGCCTGCTTTGTCTGACGCCAGCCTCTCCATTTGAATGCCTATGGGCAGTGTAGAATATGGTGTATTACACAAACATTAAACTATATATTTAATTATTAAGCGCTTACCTTTGATTCAAAAAGGGCAGTTTTCATTTAATAGCGGAAGCGTGAGCACATAATACTTGTAAAACTGCTGAACTAGGACAAGTGTGAGTAGGTTAACACTGACAGCAGAGAAATGAGTGATATACATTACAAAACACCTGAAATAGCCTGTACCCCATCCCCATACCACTCTGCTAGTAGGGCTTTGTTTGTTATAAATAATTAGTTAGATTTAGAGGAAAATGTGAGGATCTTATTGTGTCAAAAGGGATAAAACCGCAGGCAGCAGTTCAGTATGAAACTTTAATAAAGGGATATACAGGACAATGCAATTATGGTATCGATAGTTATGGTCCATGAGCAGTGCACCTCCTTTTAATTAAATATATCTTTCTTTTAAGTGTCATGTAAATGCCTCTGATAGATTTAGAGTTATGCCCTGGACAAGCAACACGCAGGTCAGACAGAAAACATGATTCCAGTATACCCACCCCCATTACATTTTTGAAGGGCTGGTATACAATATTACCACGAGTTTTATGTGGTAAAATACCACTGTTTTCGTGAACCTTATATGGTTGTTATAAAAGAATTGTTAACATATTTTTGCAATTTAAAAAAATGCCCCGGGTTCGAACACTAAATCTTATAAACAAAGCAACGCGCTACTACTTTACCACGCAGGCTTTTGAATTATATGGTAGTCGAAACGCTATTTCGGTAATACACGTTTTTAAAATTATCGATGAAAACCGTTACGAATTTTCCAGATTTTGATTGATGATAATCAATAAACGAACACATAGTATTCTAAATCATGGGTGTAATTTTATTCTTTTGAATGTAGTACATACGGTATTGAATCTTTGAATTTTCTTTGAAAATAATCACTTTGCCTTATGTTGATTACGTTCTATATGGACCTTCTATGCCACCGTACAAAAATGCGTTTTGTGAGAGATTTAAAACAAAACTATACAATATGAACTATAACGAGCAAATCAATACTATCAGAGCATGGCGTTATGTCGGCATACCGTGATAAACCATTGTTAACTTTGCAAGATCTTTACTTCTGTATAGTAAAGTTATGCGGGTACCAGAGTACTGGCTGTTAAAAATGATTTTTCATGGCGTCGGATTGTGTCTATGTGTGATTTTTATTATTTTTCATTACTACTCATTAATTGTTTGTTTAAGCTTGTGGGTTTGTGTTACTATAAATTAGTATTATTGTATCTGTTTATCCATGTTTGAACTCTTTTCGCTTTTACTTTGGATATTTTTTTTTGTTCTTATTATTTATTTATTTGCATATTTTAATAAAGTTTACGCTACGAATTGAACTATAACTACTTACACCGAACCACAACTGTGGTTCATGCTTAGCAAATATCTGTTATTTGCTTCGAGCTAGGTGGCACGCGGGTACCATATAACCACTCTCTTAGTACTGTACAATTAAGAAAAGATCGGGTACCAGATTATTCGCTTAGTTACAGCATAACAGTGTTATGTGATAGTTCATCACGTGATACGTGTCAACCGATTGCAAGCTTTACATAGTTACCAACGAACAGTTGGAAAGTGGGGTATTGACTTGTCGTATGTTGATCAAATTTTAATCTTCATAAACTCAGAGATAAAATGGCGGATAAAGGATCAGACGAAATTTACGATTATTCTTGTAATGTATGCGAAGAGGACAATCTTAACAGGGAGGCCTTGTTCTTTTGTCAGCAATGCTCGAAAGGATACTGTGGAAAATGTATTGACAACCACAAGCAGCTGTTTAAGAAACACCAACCATTCGGAAGAAAGGAACTGAATAAGTGGCCCGCTGTCAAGACAGCGATGGATCCAATGCAGAATTGTCAACAACACCCTGATAACCGAATTGAGCTGTTCTGCGAAGATCACAAGAAACTGTGTTGTTTACTGTGTCACCTTCACGATCATAAGTAAGTGGACGGGGTTTTATTTTAGTTCTTGGGCATAAGAAATAAATTTGAATTCAAAAATGAGATAAATGTTAGCTTTAACGGATCAAACTCAGCATGGCTTACAACTATTGTATAGTATTCACCACGTTTGATCAATAACAAAAATAAAGTGTACGTGCATAGGCATGACGAACACGATTGAATAAGCAAACGAAAATTACTACGACGGATAAAAGGTTGTCAGACTGAGAGAGTTTAAGTTTATAACTACAATTTATAAACAGACAGGCGTCTTTCAATTTTAACTGTTAGCTGTGTATCGAATTACAAATTAAGCAATGATTTATTGTATGGTGGCATAACATTGCCAAACGATAACTACATGCGTTGCAAAATTCTAAAATTTGAGCCGATAAGATTATCAACGATCAAGAAGCATGACTCCATTTTCAATGACAAATTGTGCCCTTTGTTATTTTTCTATATTATAGTATCGCTCTTTTAGTATTGAAAGGAATATTACATAAGTTCATACAAGTATAAGGGGCACTGACATGCACTGTTGGGAACACATATCATAACTCTTTCTTCAGTATTTAACGTTCTTTGTTTTGTTTATTTATCTATTTAAAAACATGTCTGTTTCCCATGCTTTGAATATCAGATTACACATTTTAGTTAAAACAATACCTTGGGGGCGTTTGGCACTTTCAGTGACAGCAACTGTTTGTGTGTATGTGTGTCTATTTTGTGTGCTTTTTCAGGATTATTTATCTCGGAATTCTCAAGAAGATCGACAACAACTGTAGCTTTTAATATGCAAGCTTGTTTAAATGAATCAGATTAAGCGATCCCACTAGCTTTTAAATGTTGGAAGTCCTGACTTCCAAGACTTAAATGTTGGACGTCCCAGACATAAAGTTGGAAGTTTCACTTTTATTTCAATAAAGGTTTTAATAAATTCTACCGTATTTGTTTATCCCTGGAAACATACATGTTCCTACTCGATCGACTACCCTGTAATCCAATATAATTACGAGTTTTATTTTCAAAACCAAAATATGACAAATATTGACGATATTTTGTATGGGAATTCCCCCATTCCACAATTCATTTTATATATGCACTTGCGTAAAATGGCGGACGTTTGTGTGTATGAAATTCTTAATATTGGTATATAATAATTTTGGTTTGAAAATAAAGATCATTTCCATGTATCATATAAGGCCCTTAAATCCATCGCAATATAATTTTGTAAAAATGAACAACGAGACTTATAACGGAAATTAAATTATTTCCATGTTTTCTGCGCTCCAAAATAGTCTAAACACTTATGGAATTTGAAACCAACTTTCGCTTAACATGCGGATTATTCTAATTAAGCCGTCAACCTTATAAGTGATTTTCCCTACTAGAAATTTCGGGCCATCAAACGTCGGGACGTCAAAAGGTTGAACAGTCTCGGTTATTTCGAAAATTATTATTGTGAACGATTATATATCTGTTTATTCTTTTTAATGAAATGTTGTTTTCCAACATAATATGGTTGTGTCGTTTTTCAAATAAGTGGCTGATCAGCTTATATATGTTTAAACGCTTCATTTCTCGCCCTGTTCGTATCACTTCCCATGCCTTTCATTAATCGTACAGTTTCAGTGCGCAGATTTCACAGACACATCGATTGAATCACTCAAGTGCGTAGTATTGTTTCTTTAAGAATAGTACTAGTAAGGCCAAATAATTATGCTCTATGTTTACACTAACGTTGACTTTGATAATATACACGCCATGATAACGTCGGAAGGACATATTGTCACTATTGATCTGTGTATGTGCGTGGAGTATGCGTGTGTTAGGTGTGTGTGTTTGTGTGTGTGTGTGTATGTGTGTGTGTGAGTATGCGTGTGTGAGGTGTGTGTGTGTGTGTGTGTGTGCGTGTGTGTGTGTGTGTGTGTGTGTGTGTGTGTGTGCGTGCGTGTGTGGGTGTGTGTGTGTGTGTG